>PPOK02000019.1:0-200250 GCA_003708865.2 Kazachstania taianensis | reverse complement strand
ACAAGAAAAATTAAACTTTTTGTCCCCATACTGTAGAAAAACGTCGAAACACCACTTTTCGCTCTTAACTATGGGCGCCATACAAATGTTTTTTGGGAAATTTTTACCTCAAAATTTTTTTTCTCCAAAATTTTTTTTGGCCAAAAATAAAAAGTTAGGGTTAAAATCTTAGAAATTTTTTGGGGGAGGTTGGAGTAGTTGAAGGCAAGGTTGTCGGGGTGGTCTCCTTATGAAGAACAAAATGTCCTTCCATGGATTCTGGCGATGTTTGGGCTGGTGGGTAATGTGAGTGCGCCGATCACTAGTCTGGTGTCGGAATGTCGGGGCCGTGTCTGGATCCCGAGATAATGGCGGTGGCAAATTCAGGGGTGGTCCGCTGTCCCGGGTGCCACAGAGGCGTTAGAATGGTGGTTAGAGTTGGATATGATTGCCCATGGACTGTTCTATCGGTCCCCCAAGTAAGGGGTTCTCAAGTTTGGGCTTGGTCGAGATATCGCCGTTAGTGTAAACAAGGGGTACCTGGAACATGAACAACATTTGCGGCTCAGCAAGAGTTACAGAGACGTAAAGAGGCTGGTATAACTGTACAACCGTGGTCCGTGAACAGCCTCGTATTAGCTAGGAGTCCTGGATGTGCGTGCTCGTGGAGATAATGTTGTTCATGTGTTTTTGTTAAGAGTGAAGTTATCTCCTGGACCAGGCACATCTAGACAGCACAAATTACTGTATTCAATGTATCGATTGTTGGGCTATTGCCTTAATGTTTGAAGTGGTTGAAATCTTCACTGTGTTCCGAGATGTTGTTGATTTTACATTTAGATATAAATGCATGTCCACCGCTACAAATCTACTGAATAAAAGGCAAATAAACTGTTGCAGCTATGTATTCCAAGTGCAGTATGAGGTCCCTTATTTTGCAATCGCTGACAGTGGGTTGTTAGTGAGAAATCGACCGTTAAATATTTTGAAATAAGACCGCATGTGGAAAGTTGCTTGACTATGCCTGCGTTACAAAAAATAGTCTAATATGGGTCCAGGTACCATGTCAAGAGGTTCGTATAACTGTGAAGCATGTATCTTCTTTGGATCTCCTGGTATGCTAACGTAAATTTCGTGAAAACAATTGTCTCTAGAATCACAATATAGCCCAGAATATGCGTATAGTTGGTACTGATGTGATCTAACAAGAGAATTTTACGGATCAAACATTGTTTATTTACCGCATCTTTCTGTTTCGGGCAAATATCACCATCTGATTATTTTTGCTAAGAGCTAGTTTATCTCCTAAACGAGACACAAAAATTTAACCGAGCCTATTCCGTTTGATACAATGATCATAGAGCTACAACCTCCACATTTAATGTTGTTGGGGTATGTCCTTAATTCTGAGTTATTGTCGGTTATGTATTTTAACAGGCATGTCCATCTGATACTACTAACTTACTGAACATACTGGAGATAATACGTCCAATATAACAGGCTCCTACAGGGTGTTGATTTTACTAGTATGGAATCTTAAGAAAACCTCGTCTCATAAATATATGCGCAGTTAACTTCTCAGGAATAACACCGAGTGTGCAGAGATAATCTGATGTACCTGCATTTCAAAACATAGTCTAATACATCTCCAGGTACAATGTCAAGAGGTCTGTACAATTGCGACACCCGTATCTTCTTCGGATTTCCCGATATGTCAAAGGAGATTTTGCCGAAACGTTCTTAACTGGAAACACCAAACGCCAAGAAATATTATTATATTAGATGTCAAAATAATCTTACAAGACAGTATTTTCTACCACGGTACAGTGCCTCTCTACATCCTTTGGTTTTCGATAAATATGAGAATCCGAAATTTTTGGTTAAGAGCAAATCAATCACCTGAAAACAACGTACTTACTCACCGAAACATATTCAGTTCGATATCTCAACGGTAGGAACAGGGCTTCAGCATTGATAATGGTTGGGATAATCTCTGCGCATTGACTTATTGGCGTTTGTGTATTTTTGACAGATATGTTCAATTAATGTTACGAGCCACTTTTATGGAATGGAAGATAAGAAGTTCAACCAATTTAATACATGCCCAGCATAAGTTACTAAGTTAAAATATCTCCTAAAATATACTTTTGTCCTTGAGATATTTAGCAGTTAGTATGGAGAGTTAAGAGTGGAAGTGGGGAGTTGGGAGAACAAGCTTATGTCGAGGAAGGTGATGATAAGAGGAGCCTAGCGTAGTGTTTATAGTCTCATACTACTTTGAGGCCACTAGTCCCTTTAAATGCAGTGCAATGGCGGTAGAAATATTTTTACAGAATATTCCTCTACAATCACCGGATGCCTACCTAACCCCTTAACTCAAATGTTATAGTAACATGAGAGGACGATATAATGAGTTCGAGTAAAGGTGTCCATCATAACTATTAGAAACAGATAACTATTGTGCTCTAAGAATAATTGCTAAAAGTGTATCTATCCATTGCATTTTTCCATCTAGATGATGCTGTAATGTTAGAGTATGACGCCTTGTAGACAGTCTGGAGATACAGTAGATGTAAGGTTTATATGGGCAACCATTCCCAAGTTATCGTTTCCCTCTGTTATTTTGCTTTTTATTTGGTACCTTACTAGTCTATTGATGATGTGGTTCGATATCAAAGTTGAAATCAAAGGTAACACTCGTGATATGCCCAACAGTGTCAAAAAAGCCGCAGTAAAACGCCTATTTCTGACATGAAAAAGAAAGAGATTTTGGAGCAAGAAGAAGAACTCTGGGAGTTAATAAACTGTACAATGTTCACAAAAGGATGCAAGATCCATAATCCAAACTTGCCTACTTAAAGATAGTGAAAGCAGAGAGTGCCCATCCTTTCTACTCCCAAAGGAAGGCTCAGGATTATGTATACGTGTTGTTCTTCTCCAGGAATATCGGCATATGGTTATGATGAATCATGTTTTGATATAATACTGTAGTGGTTTAAGGGTCTATTACACCTATATCCATATTATGGAGTCGCAGTAACCATTTCTAAATGAGAGAACTGCAGTTGGATAATTTGATCATTCTCAGTTTCTGCTTCGGATTTTCAGGCTTTCTTACTCCAAAGGGTTTGGCTATCCCAATACATCCATCTCCATGCTCCAAATATCAATTTGGCATTGTACTTGACCGATCTTTTATCTCGATACACGGTCCAAATCTCGTTTTTTCTTCGCTAAAAAAATAATACGTGATTAAATAAACAAAAGAATGCCATTGGATTTACTATTCCAATATTTGAGCGTAAGTTCTGCGAATATAGACATAAAAAACTGAAATACTCAGCAGAAACCCAGATCCGAATGTTCCATTTTGATATTTAACCTTGGACAGAGCAACTAGATATACGTTACGCCCTTCAATCAGGAATAACAGCCAGCCGACTGTAGTGTACTATTGATAAAAGGTGGAATGGGCTTCCAGGTACACATAACATTTCTCAATATTTTCGACGGCGTTATCAGACCAAGTCATGACCAAGTCAACGCAGCTGTTTCTATCCTGACTGTGAAGAAAGTACAGATGCCAACCCCCTAACAGCGAATCTAAGAATCTGTACACCATTGACAGCTTGACAAGCCCGTATTAAAGAGATATTTAGCTTCCACTATTGCTGCACAAGGGAACAGATTAACCGAAACTACCAATTATAGTATATGTGTCAACCCAATAGCAGGAAAGCTGAAAAGCTGATCTATTCAAGGATACAGGAGCCTGTTCTGCTCTGCATAGTGTGAAGATTTCAATAGCTAGTGGTACCGTCAATCTTTTAACGAACCCCATATTGACCGACATCTCTAGGAATACTTTCGAGCTGATTATGAGTCCAGTAAATCTAAATACCGGCCATTTTGCTGGTTCAGTGGCTACGTTGAGTATTCTATACCTTACGATCGCGATTCCCCACGGGTTAATAATCACTATTCGGGTCAAATATTACTGCTTCAAACTGTATTTTTTGGGCAGTGGATCCAGGATGAGGAATATGGTGACAGTCTACTCCAATACTGCTTTTTGGAATACTCGAAAGGACTTGCCTTCCCGGTGATTATTGAATTTTTACTGGTTCACATTATTTTTTTCCAATACGGGAGATTTAGCACTATTACTAACCATCATTTCAACGAATTTGCTGTAACAGTACTGCTCATTGACCCCATTGTCCAACAATTTCAAACGGGGTAGTTAGAAAAGGTCAAGTTATCAGTTTCGCGATATCCTAACTGCTTCTTATGTCTCCTGTTTTTTAAACAGCACCATCCATGACCACTGTGCTTGAACCCATGGAAATATACTTTAGTTTGAAAAGACTGATGTGGCGTCTGATGACAGTACCCCAGAATATTACATTTTTTGCATCCCTCATGGGCTGTCCACATAGCTCTTTCCACCCGAGTAACGAATAGTAAGCCTTAATTTCTATTCATGTCCATTAGTTTGTCAATTAGTAGGGTCTCCATTGTATGTGCTCTGTATGTAACGATTCTAAAACGAGCTGGATACCGCTTATGATTGCTGTACTCGCTCCAGATGTTTATCATGTAGACAAAGAGACCCAAGTCAAAGGCGATAAAGGATTATCAAGACAAGCAGTATGCAAGTAGTAATAGAGGATTCGAACCGGATCTAACAGTATTGGTACCTGATGCGGATACGATACAAAAGATCAGTCTGATCATTATGGTACAATCCGAGGAGAAGATCTTCTTTGACCGAGATCGAGAGCCAACAAAGGATCAAGTGAGGTGTCAAGGCCACTGGATTTAAGCAATTTGGTGTTAATCTTAGTAATCAGAGAAAATGACTATTGACATGAAACACTTACTCTCGATTATTCCGATATCCTACTAATATTTTATTACAGATATCGAAAGATAACTATATCAGGAACATGAAATCTATAGATTCCTCTTACAAGAGACACGCATGACTTTTTGGAGTGACAATGGGAAATGTGGCATACCCAAAAACTTACAACAGTCCTGTGACAACTGACTGCTCCAATCCATCGAAACAGACGAACATGTCGCAGATTTTTTTTCCGTGTTCCCCATCAGCTGGGGCTCTGATAAGACAAGAGTGATTATCACCTTTTCGAACTGTCAACCTACAACTTCAAGTCATCCAATCTATTTCTCTTATCCCAATTACCCTTTCCTAATTATCATCCTAAACCATCTTCACCTAGGGATATCTGGAATACATATGAAGATTCCTATTGCTAGCAACACACTGGGTGTTCCAATATGAATGGTAGCATAAGATGCTTCGGATATTGAGATTCGTTTATGCTCGTAGAATGATGATATAGATGCTGTATGGTTTTTAATTTGAAAAGGACCAGAATAGATAAGCAGTAGGAAGATAGTCTACTCAATAAATTTGCTACACCGTCATGAGATTGAAATTTCTGAATTACTAGGCATGTAGACATGGCTATGCATTCTCTCGCTATTTCGAGCTAAAATTAGTTTCACAGATATTCTTTTATAAGATCGCACCTTATCCTGCTTGTTACAGGTGCTTTGATATGCTCGATGTGTGGTTGATACTGACTACGTTGTTAGAAATTATCTATACTATTGACTATATATTATCCCCTGATTGTCAAGTATTATGTATCCTTTTCGAGTTCCAGGGATTGTTCAGTTTTGTCATTCGATTATTTAGATCCAATGAATTTTCAATCAAGTTCAAGGTTTTTCTTTGGTTTCAACCAAAGTACTTCTCTGATTGGGCATCTTACGTATCGATTTAAGTCCCACTCATATTTTCTCCCTTCCAATGTTGATAGGGGTATGTGCGTGTACCAACTGGTATTGATGCTTTTTGAATGAAACAAGTATTTTATGTTCTCCGACACATTAATAGAATATCAATATACTTTTCAGTTAATACTCGACTACTTTTGTTTAATAATAGACAGGTTACTTGACGGTTTTGAAATGAAGTTCAGAAAGTATCCAGAGATATGAAGAAGGGTGTCACTAAGTATTTTTTTAGTAACAAGACTGGCTAGAAACTGGGATTGTCTTGTAGCCTAATAAGTATGGTATTATGATGAATTCTACGTGTATACTATTGGCATTATTTACTGAATATTGGGTAGCATCTTTGGGACGCTTCTAAGGAGGAAAGTGTGTGTAACATTGAAAGGATATATGATATAGACTTCATTAATGTTCAATGCATTTCTATATTATTCGGTTTCTTTAGACACATGATATTTTATTGTGGAAACCCTTGAATACTTTGATCATGTCAAGGGTAATATGTTTCAATCACAAAGAATCCATATAAGTGTCAAGGAAAGTTCCTGCTATCATCGTTTCGAAAAATATTTGAAGTCTAGAATTCTCCAACATGATAATTCCGATTATGGAGTCATGATACATAATCATGGATACCTGCTACCGTTAAGATTCAGCGGATAATATAAGCTGGGATATTACCCCTTAAAGAATAATTTCCTTCTTAGTGGTAGTCTCTAGATTTATATTCCCTGAAGGCTGTGAAGATATTTCTAGATTGGGAAGTTAGGCTTGATTTAATGTTTCATCCCCTGAAATTAGTATAACATAAAAGTAATTATATACACTCTTTTAATAGACTAACCTTCTTACTGTGCTATATCTCTTACTTTCAACATTAAAGCCTCCTACTGCTCATCTCATCGAGCTCGCGTTAATTCTATCTGAGGCATGAGAGGCGTCTCCTCTAATGAGCCGAAGCCGGCTCACCACACTGTAGGTGCACATTCACCTTTTGACTATCTATGTCGAGTCATACCTGTCTTGGCTTAACTGTGATGTATATCCAAATGATAGTGCGAGTGAATTAATCTCCAGGATCCATTAATTAGAATCGTGCCCCTTAACACGGTGGCAAATACCTTGCCATAGTCTCATCTGATTGGTTGAAAAATAGCTCTCAAGTCATGTATGGAATTACCCTTTTAGGGAATGTCTTCAGATCCAAATAACGTCATCACATTTTAGGGATGACACAAAATCCAAAACCATGTATTTCCTATTTCGGAAACATGTTAAGACCCCTTAAGATTTCTACCTATTTAGGAAATGAGTCAAGCTTCGCTCGAGATCAGGACCCTTTCAAGAATGCGTCGAGATCCGATCAAGAATGTTACTCGATTAGGAAATAAATAAAATGTGTCAAGATCCGATCGCGATCTATACCCTTTTAGGTAATAATAAATGTGTCAATAAATGTGTCAAGCTCTTATCGGGAATTTTCCTATCAAGGAAATTCTTGATCTGTCACGTGAGCGTGCGGCTGTGCAGGGTGTCTGGGTTTTGGTAAAGCCGGGTAACAAATTTTCTGACCAATCAAATCCAAGATAATTTTTTTAGTCAATTAGTAATAAGCTCAATGCTGATTGGTCAGTTTTTAGGTCACGTTTTTGCACGGCTGTGCATAGTGTTTGTTACCCGGATGGAAAGGTTGTGGTCACCTGATCTTAAATGTTAGCCAATCAAATCCAAGTATGCAAGATTTATTACCGCATAGTTAATATAAGGTGTTTTGATTGGTGGATAGGCTGTTACCCGGTACACAAAACTAAAAAAAATTAGCCAATAGGATTGGAGGATTTGGAATTATTGGCCTCATAGTTAATTTGCAACGTTCTGATTGGTGAATAGACTGTTACCCGGTACACAAAACTAAAAAAAATTAGCCGATAGGATTGGAGGATTTGGAATTATTGGCCTCATAGTTAATTTGCAACGTTCTGATTGGTGAATAGACTGTTACCCGGTACGCAAAACTAAAAAAAATTAGCCGATAGGAATGAAGGATTGGGGATTATTGGCCTCATAGTTAGCTTTTTGACTTCTGATTGGTGGAATAGATGATCGTACCGCAATGTGGGCGGTTATTGTTCGACAACCAGCATAGATGTTTTACCAGATAATATCTAATAGAGGGGCAAATTGGCTGATTTGAAAGGAAACTGGGAATTTAGTGAGTAACAGAATTAAACAGAGAGACGGCCAGTATTAACGACGTGCTTAATAACTACACCATTATATTCTGATCCCCACAATGTGAGAAAATGAGAAAAGTAATGTGATACATGCTTACAAAGCGAGATAGAATTCTATATGAGAATCAAAAGAGATTGGAAGTTGTAATTTTAGTGGAGATATTCAGTCATTTGTGAGACATGCGAATAGCTGGGCCGAATGAATCACCGTTGGGAAATTGGCACGACGTTAAAGCTGTCTGGTACCTGCTTATAGAGTATTGAATGTTTCCCATGGTGAAATGTGTTTCTACGAATCTAGCATACTCTTGGTGTAATATTTTTGTGTATCTGTGCATTCTATTATCGGATCGATTCCATATGAGCTTACCCTCTAAGCACAGGACAATTTCATCCTCTTCTGGTAATGATACAATCAAATTTACTATAGTCTTTCCCCTATATCGGTTTCTCTAAACACATGGAAGATAATACCTATCAAACCTATCGCTGTAGATTATATATATTGGGTTAAGGAATGGTTTAAGCTATGGTGCACTGCTCACATTACAGTGTTCTAAGTTCTATTTGCTATAGAAAGATGATGCTTTCACAAACTCGATGAGACAAAATAACAAAGTAACACGAAAACAGTGCGGTACAAGGGTGTGATTACAAAAATTAGGTTAACCAAAAGAGATGTGTTGCCAAAACGTGGTGACACAAATTAGGTTAACCAAAAGAAATGTGTTGCCAAAACGTGGTGACACAAACGAGGTTATGAAAAAATGATGGTTATTCAAAAAGCATCTTACACAAAGATGAAGTTACTGTTGGAAATGCCTCTCTACGTTGTAGTGCAATGTTACATCAAAATCACGGTATAAAGGTGAAATTTGTTCATCTTTTTCTATTATTTTCTAGATACCTTATATAAGGAAGGGGTGCCATACTTATTGGACTATCCGTTTACTTTGAAGCAAACAAATCCCCCAGAATGGACTACTAGGATATTTTAATCATTCGGCACACTCTCTCTGAAAATATTCAGGAAATCACCCATACCTCGGAGCACTGTATCCTTGTCTTTTACGTTCCAAACGTACTTAAGTCTTCATTACTACTCGGGGGGATTCAGAGGTAATTTCCTTCCACTCGCCTTTTCCCTCTCGTACTATTTAGTACTAAAAAAGAACAAGTAAAGGATAATTTAAAAGCGCAACCTCGTAGCTATCCTATTGTTAGTGTATTAGTCTCTATATATCATATACTACAGCTCATACAGTACATCTTCGGAAGCATCCTCACACTCTCTCATATTCTTTCATATTTAGTCCTCTTCCTTATTTTTTCAGTTTTGAGAACTCTCCGAAGCTTAGAAGTTCATTCAACAAAATAAACAAAAAACGAAAAGATGAGTGAAAATAATTCTACACTCTAAGATTGGGAAACATCGCTTAGCAAAACATTTAAAAGCACACCATATACCAGCTCTCATAGCTTAAGCTCTCTACAGTTTTGAACCACTAAACAAAGTAGTTTAGGAAGGAACTCACCAATTAACGCAGTACACTAAAAAGATGATGATGCAAGGAATACAACTTTGCTTTGTTGTGATATGGCTTTACCTCAATCGTTATTGGTCAGAAACCGCGGATAACTTAGAGCAAACAAAGGGATCATTTACCAACATGACGATTCTTGATTCTATAACGTTTCAGCTAACCCAATTATCAATTTGGATAATCACACCTTTTTGCATTTAGTCCATCGAAACAAGTCAAAGTCCCTTAATACCATCATTATCAAGCTTCTTTGACAGGTCTAGCCATATTGTACATTGCGTCGACCACAGATGAAGGTGGTCAAAACATCAAATATAAAACAACATTTAGAACAAACATGAGCGCGGTACAAAAAATGCAACGTTATACAAGGATATTGTTAAGGGAGATGATGTAATACCAAGAGGTTCTTACACGGATATGTCGTCACTGGAGTAACAATTACACAAAGAGAATGATACACAAGAATGATATTGTACAAATGTAAGTCCAATATATTAGACAAATGTAATGTCACAGAATGATTATGTCACGCAAAACGAGGTTACAACAAGATGATGGTAGCAAAAGATGAGGTTACACAAAGACGATATGGTACAAACTGATATGGTACAAGAATTATTTGAACAAAAACGATGGTTACACAAAAACGATCGAGTCACAAAAACAAATGAGTTACAAAAACGAATGAGTTACAAAAACGAATGAGTTACAAAAACGACTGGGTTACAAAAACAAATGAGTTACAAAAACAAATGAGTTACAAAAACGAATGAGTTACAAAAACGACTGGGTTACAAAAACAAATGAGTTACAAAAACAAATGAGTTACAAAAGCCAATGAGTTACAAAAACGAATGAGTTACAAAAACGATTGAGTTACAAAAACGAATGAGTTACAAAAACAAATGAGTTACAAAAACGGTCGAGTCATAAAAACGAATGAGTTACAAAAACGAATGAGTCACAAAAACGATCGAGTCACAAAAACGATCGAGTTACAAAAACGATCGAGTTACAAAAACAACATTACACAAAAGCAAGTCACACAAAAACGATAGTTACACACAAATGATGCTGAAACCAAGAAAAAGTTACAAAAAAAGCGCCTTACAAAGGCGGGGTTAAAGAGAGAACCCTACGTTCTACACACAGGATCAGATCCTAAACATGTGGGCAGTACAATGAAGGTGTTCAAAGATAACACCCACACGCTATCTCATTCTGTGCAAATTACAACTACTTATCTATCTAGCATTGTCAACAAATACCTCATAGTCAGGGGCATGTACTTGGCTTTATCAGTAAAAATGATTAGGAATCTCATTGCCCACACATCTGTTCTTCACGAGGGAGAACTTTGATGACCTCGTATAATTTTCGTAATCCACTTGGCAGCCTTTAGAAATGGATATGTATAATTCGGAACACCAGTAATATTGCTAACAGTACTTGTATAGTGTGCTTCTGATAGGCTGCCATTTTATTACAGCATACTAATATTTTACTACCCACCTTTTTTTTTTACGTAATGCTAGCCATATAACTTGTCGTAATCATGAGTCTTAATCTTGAGTTCGGAGGCTCGAGTGCAAACATTTATCACTTCAGAGTCTCTAGGTCTTTAATCTCCTAAAAATGGAGATTTTGATATTCCTCTAAATGAAATGAAATATATGCCAGTGCATTTGGCCTTCATATCTCGCTGTATATCTATTACAAGGTTGCAACCTAAAATTTTATAGGGGGAAAATGTCTCCGTCAAATTGTTTTTGATATTGTAGATTACTACAGCACAACTGCGATATAGGTATCAAACAAATTCTGTACAGTAAAAGTAGTCTTAAAAAAAAGTTTTGGAGGGTATTGACATGGGAAAACAGTGGATATAGGACAGTAATATTACCATATCTGTTAGTGCCCTTACGTTTAGGTTAATAAAAAAAGTAGGCTCCTCGGAAGAAAAAAATAATATAAATTTTTGTAGGATAATCCCTTTGACAGGATGAGAAATGGTCAAGATGATACTTTCATTACTGCTACCCAGCTTTTCTGAAGCTGTGTTACTCAGAGACCAATCGAATTGTATATTTATTTCTTCTTGACATACGGAGGTAGGTTAACATTTCAAAACTCCATTATGGCAAATTGCAGCTCCATTATATGACTTTAGATGCCCTATTACTGTGCTAGTCAATGTAGCAGAATGATCACATCCATCCACATGTATTAATATATTTCCATAGAATATGCTCTCATAATTAATAGTGAAATGATTAATGTGTTTTTGAAATGACCTGAAGAAGCTGTCCTAACCTCTTGAATACATCTCATGACAATATTACTTTACTCACAATCTACTTCTTGTATGGAAGTTATTGATTTTGTAACCTTCTATGACACGCGTTCACCTTCGTTCTCTCTATTTCTCTGTGATTATTTAGAATGATTGCAATGTCAAAACTCATCTATACGGCTGAAAACTGGCAAAAAGGTTACTTTAACGCTGCATGAACTCTTCAAAATTCGATTTACCCTATCGAGTTAGCCCTTTTAAACTAGAACTTGATATCACGAGACTCCAAAAGTTCTTCTGTTAAACATCTCATCCCAAAAATAAATATGTGTGTCGAAATTGATGTCCATACATTAGCACAGTGTTGTTTTTCCTCTGACTCCAATATCCATTATACTCACAACAAAGAGAGGTTTGAGATCTTTACTTAAAATAAATGCAAAATGTTCCCTGATAAAGGAATAATCAGGTAACAGGTTAGGTGTATTCCACCAGCGTACTGCTCTCTATAGAGGAAATATTCTGAGTAGTCTTAGTGGTCATCGTACCGGCCAATAGTCGCAGCCCTCTTGAACTTGTCATGTCTCTCTGTAATGTCATACCACTAAACTGGCCTCGAATGGTCCTTGAATCTGATGAAAGTTCTAAAGGGTATTCAATCTTGTTCCAGTACTTACTGGCATAAGTGTCATAGATTTGCAACTCCCCATAGTCCGTATTAACTATCAAGTATTTATCGAACCATATCAGTCTCTGCGAAGTTCTTCTCTTGTAGCGGTTTCTCATGATGTCGACGTCACCAATCTGCCTGAAGTTGAAATGTGACGGTAGTTTGTCCAAATTGAGGAAGTTGTTCATATTCTCGTCGTCCTTGAAATTGTTACAATACTCGTTGTTATCAAAAGGATCCCAGCAGATGATTCTTCCGTCTAATCCGATGGAAATCAACTTGTTACCGCTGTCATCCCAGACAAGGTCGTTACAGGCTCTTGTATGTGCCCTCTCGTTTACGTTCTGATGGTTTTTCAACTCTAGCAACAGCTGGTTTCTCATTCTGATATCCCATACTTTGACTCTACCGTCAACGTCTGCCGAGCTGATAATGTACTCTTTCACCGGGTTTATCTTACAAGAGAGGATTTCGGACTCCATGGTTGCGTTGCTCGATCTTCCCGCGTTATCGTTCTTGCCGAAAACCGTCACACCCATGTTCATGTTTCTCAAGTCTATTATCCGCGGATATGTATCCTCACACGCGACGATTACAGTATTTAGAGGGCTCCTCGTCGAGTCAATCTGGTTGATCTTGTAGTTAAAATCGATCTCCTGAACACAGCTGAACCTGTTGGTGTCCCATATCTTCACGAACTTGTCGTTGCCGCCGCTGAAGAACATGCCGTTATCGTTCCCGTACCATTTGACACTGGAAATGCTGAACTGGTGTGACCGTATTGCGGAGTTCCCTGATGTGGTTTCACTCCGTTGCTTCTTCCTAAGCGGATCGGTATCGGGGGCACTCGAACCCCTGTACAATCTGAACTTGTTGCTTCTAGTCTCAAAGCTGTGCACGAGCCGTACATCACTGGTATCTTTACCATAAGAGTTCGTATCACTACTCACTCTCGAATCCGCTCTCTCAAGCAATCTCCTAGATGCTTTCAACCTCTTATCTAGCAGCGCGCCATCCTCACCATGCTTATCATCCAAACCCCAGAGACTGATGGACCCGTCATCGTGTCCACTCAGCAGGAAATTACTGCGGTCATAACCGTCTAGCTCGAGACAATTCACTACACTGTGGATAGTCCCTTTGTGTTTCTCCGCATGTCTGTGGGTCTCCCTGTATAATGTTTTATTCTGGCCCTCCACTAGCGCTTCAAACCGCGACTGTCTCAGGGATTGGCCAAGGGACAGGGCGTCCAGTTTCCCGAGTCTGTATCGCTGATACACCTCATTCATTTATCTCACCTCTAGCGCAGTCAGGGAAGATCGCCAAGGAAAATGTAGGAACGATGTTCAGATAATTTGTGTTGATTGCTTATTAGAGTATAGTGTAACGAGTATAGTTCTAGTGTTAAATTATAAAACGATTGACTCGGTTATTGCATTATTCTATATGGAGTATAGTCTTTGTCTTGGCAGGATGAGACAGCTACCACAGTTGTAATATTTGTATCTACTAACTTACGTGGAAAGACCACTGGTGAAAGATCTTCTAGAACAGACCACCGCGAAAGATCACAGAGACAAAGCACTGTGAAATATTAATGAGATAAAGCGCTGAGAACGATCACTAAGGAAAGCTTGTTAAAGGATATTACCAAGAGATCATTACAGACGGATCACTAGGGAAAGATTACCAGGGGAAGGATTACCAAGGGAAGATCACCAAGGGAAGACCTAAGACGCTTTCTAAGGGAAAATAATTGAGGGAAGCAATTGTGAGAATCTCACTAAGAAGATAGTCCACTCCTTTGGGTAATATAATATTGCATCTTTCTCTTATACATGTATGTAGGAATGGAATATTCACTACCCTGCAGGAATAAATACTCGCTACACCTGCAATGATCTAATGCAGTGTAGTTGACTACAAGCAAGAACAGAGCAAACGATTGCTCGATATATTCATCGATTACTCTCTATATTCACACTGTAATTGATTACTTGCTACATTTATGAGTGATTACTTGCTACATTTATGAGTGATTACCCACTACATTTATTGATTACTCGCTAAAGTAATATAATCACTCACTACATTCATAATTGATTACTAGCTAAAGCAATATAATTACTCGGTACATTCATAATTGGCTTCTCGCCAATGCAATAATTGACTACTTGCTAATGCAGTATAATTGATTACTCGCTAATGCAATATAATTGCTCACTACATTTATTACCGAATCCTTGCTAATGCAATATAATTGCTTCCTCGCTAAAGCAATATAATCAATTACTCGCTAACACAATATAGCTGACTACTTGCTAATGCAATATAATTACTCGCTACATTTATGAGTGATTACTCGCTACGTTCATAATTAATTACTCGCTACATTCATAATTGCTTCCTCGCTAAAGCAATATAATTGATTACTTGCTAACACAATATAATTGAATACTCGCTTCGCTCGTCGCTCCGCTCATAATTGAATACTCGCTTCGCTCGTCGCTCCGCTCATAATTGAATACTCGCTTCGCTCGTCGCTCCGCTCATAATTGAATACTCGCTTCGCTCGTCGCTCGTCGCTCGACACTAGTCGCTCGTAGAACAATATTTTATACGTAAATACACAAGTTCAAAATCCCAAAACTAGAACTTCTCCACAGTCTCGTAGAAAGTCTTCCCCTGGATCTCATGTACTCTCAACTCCAACTCCGAAGGGTTTCTGGACCCGTCGGCACCCGCGATGGTGCCGGCACCCCATGGGGACCCCCCGTGGACTTCCTCGAGGTTGGTCAACTCTGGGAAGACGTTCTTGTAACCCAATGGCACGTAGATGATACCGTGGTGGGCCAGGGTGGACAGAGAGTTCATGATGGTGGCCTCGTTACCACCACCGGTCCCGGTGGAGACGAACGCACCGGCGACCTTGCCGTGCAGAGACCCCTTGGCCCATAGGCCACCGGTTCTATCCCAGAAGGCCTTCCATTGGGCAGGGAAGTTACCGAATCTGGTGGGGATACCGAACAAGAACGCATCGTACTCGGTAAGGGTGTCACGGGTGGCGATTGGGTAGTCAGGCTTTGGCGCACCGCCTAGGGCCTTGACGACCTCTGGGGTCAGGGTCTCTGGGACCTGGAAGATGTCGGCAGTACCGCCTGCGGCCTCGACACCCTTCTTCTCGGCCTCAGCCAGCTTGGCGACGTGGCCGTATAGTGTGTAGATGATGATAGCGACCTTTGGCATGTTGTGTTGTGATACGGATTAGTGGTGGCTGTTGAGTACCTGAACTGGTTAAAGAAGGGGGGAAACCGAGAGGAACAGAGGCAATCAGCCCAGATACGGGTATATATATATATGTGCGAATACCACCCGCAGTTGCCGTATGCGGGAACGAAAGGGGAAAAAGGGGGCGAGCGATCGGCGCGTTTCGAATCTCACGTAACGCGCGCGTAATGAGGGGCGGTGTGGTGTGTGGGCGGCAGGAAAGGGGCGGCTCGCGGAGAAACGGCCGCAGCGGGCCCAGCCGCGTTTCCAGATCACCGCACACGGCGAGAAATAGGGGAGGGGGTGCTTTGCGGGGCTGTCTGCCTGCCGTGCACAGTGACGTGCGGGTGCACTGCGTGAATCGCTGAGGATATTCGGGTGTGTTCTGGTGTGGTCAATTGGCAGCTGAGATCGAAGAGACTGGCGATCCCAAATTGCCATAGGGTTCTACCAGTGCCCCTGTGTATGCTTGGTTCAAGAATATTTCTAATACTATGCAAAGTCTTGCTGGTGCCCCTGTGTATGCTTGCTTGAAGAATATTTCTGATACTATGCAAAGTCTTGCCAGTGCCCCTGTGTATGCTTGCTTGAAGAATATTTCTGATACTATGCAAAGTCTTGCATTCCAATGTGACAGGCTGATCATGAATGATTGGTGACAATATTGCTGAGAAGCTCTAAATTCTCATTTGGACATATTTCTTATAAAACAGGGATCCGCACGTTTCTGGTTGCAGCACAGGGTTTCTATTTTCAAGAGAGTGTGAACAGTTTGTTCCACAGCGAGAACAACTTTGCAATGGCAGTGTCAAGATAATATGTAATGGAGAGGAGGGCGGCGGGTATAAGAAAAGAAGAAAACTCTCCTGGGTATAATGTTCTTATAACGTCTGTTATCAATTGGTCTACACTTACCCAAGAGCACATACTGTTTGCAGATAGTACGCTTCGATTGATGATGACAAACAATAAGGGAGCGTCGGCAATTCAAAGAAAAGAAGTTCTCGAAAAAACCCACAACCGAAAAAAGAGCCCGCGGGCGAGCCATATAGGGATGCATAACCCAATCTGGGCAACCAGAAAAAGGGGAGGAGTGATGGGTATTCATCCTCTAGGGAGTAGATTGTACTAAATAGGACAGCTGAGCGGATGCCTAATACGAACATATCATTGTAACACTCCCTGAGATTTGCCTTGCACTAAATCTCGAGTTCTCCCCGAACTTTCCCCTACGGAGGTAGAAAAGATCATTCTGGCCATACATGTCTACGTTCGCTGATCCTTGGCTATTAAATTGACCTGCATACACATATCCAAATCTTGATAAGTTACATTCCTCTTTGCATTCGTGCGAGTCCGGGAAAGGAAAGGAAAGGATATACACTTCTCTCCGAGCATCGACTAAGTATCCCGTATTTCCACTTTGGGGGTGCCGAAGCCCGGAATTGAGAAATTGTTAGTATAGTCCCTATTATTTGTCCATCGGGGGAGTAACGGGTCAACTGTGGACCACGTATCGCCGATTAGAAATAGTATAGTCCCTTTATTAGGGGGGTCGCTAAGAGACAAAGGATCTGTCGTCGCTCACGAAACTCAATTCCTTGTAATAAGTCCCTCCTCTTAAATACAGATCTCATACACAGCAAGACAGATTCCCAGTACGCATTCAAAGTTGTTCTCCTACGAGGCAGCGCGACTGGAGATATCCATCCTTCGTTCAGTGACGGCAGGTGGTCCTGAGGCCACCCTGAGGTTCTTGACAAGGCTTTTTTTTCCCTTCGTCGCTTGAGGGTTACCCATTCCACACTACGGATCTTTGCCGAAAACCTCTCTACGCACTGAGTACTCGGAGGCAAATAAGTAAAGACGATACAGGAGGGTGGGAAAAACAAGATTGAGTAATTTTCGCTCGAAAGAAAATAACAACAAAACTTAACAATCACTTGTACAAAGTAGTGCACTGCTCCTTCCGTCATTTGACGGCTTCCACTGCTAATTATGTCCTAATTGGGAAAGGATGCAACTGTTCTTCGAACCTTTTTGAGGAAAATTTTTCTTTGTTTACATTTCCTATTTTTCCGAAGTCTCTACGGATGATTCTTGGTGGAAACTCTTGTTTACGTCGTTCCTAAATGAGAAAGATCCCTCGTAGGGAAATGCATATAATGAAACCGACGCTCATTGTGTTCCTCGGAGAAAGTTCCCTCGGGCTTCCACTATGTTTACTGTTTTCTTTTCCCTTCTCGACGTGGGTGGGAGTGCGTAGTTTTTTCTTTCTTTTCTTCGAGTTCTTCGGAATTTGACATACCGATGAGAGGGGATATGGGTGTACGTTACTCGAAAGTTGGAATTCCTCTTGCTAACCCTCTGTAAAGAGCTTACAGGTGGTTTGGAATAATCACAAAACCCTGACAGATCCTCGTGCCATCTGAATCATATCTCCCATTTAGTGTAAAAAGATACATCCCCACCGTTATTATAGCAGCAGCTTAACCCAGTAGATCTACAAATATTGTCGTTGATAACATTTATGAGTGTGTATTAGGAGTGAATACAGTTCTGTACTTTCCCTGTTTCCTGTATACCTAGATCTCCTAACCTCCTATATGAAAAATGCCAAACCCCTTTCCCCTAGTTCTCGGAAAGGATGGGCAAGACTAATAAGGAAAAACTACCAGAGGAAGGGAATCTAAGGGAAAATCCGGTTTGGGAAACCTGGAGACACTTTTTTTTTTTCCGGCCTGGAAATTATCTCAATTTCCTAATTAGATCTGTCACAAGAGAGAATATACGCTTGAAATATTGAGGTCTTTCAATAGCCGGCTCCCTACAAGGATCTTTGTCAGGTTCCTTTATTTATTTATTTATTTTTTCTTTATTGTTACTGCCCTTCTTCGTTCAGCTCATCACCCACTCGAACTTCCACTCTATCCCACTCCCACTTCCGAAGATTTCCGTTCGTCCCTTGTTTCTCTCCGTCTCACTCCCTTCAAATCGTCCATTTACGGCATTATTAAGCTTCTGCTCACCTTAACTAATGTGGTAATACTCAAATATCCGAAAGTGAATAAACCAAAACAAATGTCCACTCAATTGGTTATGGGAGGATATACACAGAGTGAAATTTTTCTTTCCCTGTTTGGGACTAATGTTCCATAGTTACTACGACCTGAATACAGTCATGTTGTCGTTCATTCCCAAATGACATAATATTCTTCCAGTCTACCATAGTATCTACTTAATCCCTCAAAACTATATATATACTCTACCTATTCAATGGAAAATATATTCGTTCTTTGCTCATTAGTTTTCTTGTTTGGGCTGTTCTCTCACTTTTATTACAATTTTCTTTTAACCCTCAAGAAACCAGACTTAATATAAATCTCTATTTGTGCCAAATTATCTTCATAATAAAGCCAATTATAATTTTCCAATAATTTTAATAATTAATTTTTAATTTCAGTCTTCTTTTTAATAATAATATCTAATATTAAAAGAGACAAAAACCGGATACATTATAGAGTTTTATAATTAATATTTATATTCACCAACTTAATATGTCAGATTACGTTGAATTATTCAAGAGAGGTGGTAACGAGGCTATAAAGCTAAATCCAACCGAAGGTGTTGATTTCCACATCACCAAGGGTGGTTCAGATTGGTTGTTTGCCGCCTGTGCTATCTTCATTGCTTTATCATGTGTCTTAGTGATCATGATGTTCAAGAAGCCAATCCACGAGAGATTTGTCTACTACACTGCTATTGCCCCAACTTTATTCATGTTCGTCACTTACTTCACTATGGGTTCCAATTTGGGTTGGACTTCCACTCAAGCCCTTTATAACCGTAACAGAGTCTCCACTCAAAAGACTCATTTGGGTTACAGACAAGTCTTCTACACTAGATACATTGGTTGGTTCTTATCTCTTCCATGGCCTGTTATCCAAGCCTGTCTAATGGGTCACACTTCTTTCTGGCACATTGCTTTCAATGTTGTCATGACTGAAGTCTTCGTTGTCTGCTACCTGATCGGTATCTTGGTTCACTCCCAATACAGATGGGGTTACTACACCATTGGTACCTGTGCTGCTATCATTGCTATGATTTCCGTTATGACATCCACCAGAAACGTCATCAAGAGAAAGGGTGGTGAATTATTCACTGTCTTCTCCTGTTACTTTGGTTTCCTAATGTTCTTGTGGTTACTTTACCCATTAGTCTGGGGTCTATGTGAAGGTGGTAACGTTTTGGTTCCAGATGCTGAACATATATGGTACGGTATTCTAGATGTTTTAATTATGGGTGTTATGCCATGTATCTTTGTTGCCATTGCTGGTTACTTCGGTATGGAAACTTTCGGTTACAAGTTTGCCGATGAAGAAGCTGACCTTCCACCTCCACCACCAAAGTCCCCATCTACTTCCCCAGAAGCAAAGGGTAAGGGTAAGGGTTTAAAGAACAAGTTAAAGAAGAAGAAGGGTAAGAAATAAACTTCTAAATAATCATCCTCTTTTCTTATCAGGAATATTCTGTGAAACAAACAAAATTGCATACCCTTTCTATCTTTTATCAAGTGTTTAACTAAGTGTTAAATATTCCATGTAATACTTCAGACATTATTAGTTTTTCAAGCACGTCTTTATCTTTCGTTCTTTTTTCTTCCACCACAAATTTTTACAAGCTTATGTCATACCAATCGTATAATTATTTTTTTTTAATTTCTATCAAAGAATTTCATTCACATATCTATATACGCTATTTAATTAATTAATATATTAGTATCTAATAATTTTTCTAACGTTTCTCAAATTTAGAGAAAGCAGTTTTATTGCTAGCAATGGGAGGAAGGGCAAGTATATAGTGAGACGAAGGATCTCTCTAATCATTAAAAGTCTATTGTTCATTCGTATGTTAAAAAAATCTATTCTTAAAACTAAAAAGTATATATTCTATCATTTTCGCTACAACCCCTACCACGTTAAAACATCTTGATCTAACAGTTTATTATCATCTTCAGTACCGTACCAAACCTTCTCCAGTCGAGCAAGGTTATGCTCTGTTAATCTTCTGGATATACCCCCGTTTATTTTGTAATATCTTCTAACAAGGTCTCGAGTGTCCTCGTCCATTGCATTCATACCAGCTAGCAAGACTGCAAAGTTTGAATAGCACGTTCTTAGATTCTTTGGTGGATCCTCACTATCTAGAAATTTGAAAAATGACATGATTCTCTGTATCACCTGTTGAATAGTGGTAGACTCCTTTGGAATACCTAGTAATTTCAATAGAACAATTAGTAAAAATGATAATACCTGAGTCTGATGGGATATATCATACCAACTAATTGCAATTCTACTACCATCACGTAATGTAACAATGTCAATTGCATTATCATCAATGTGACTATTATCAGGATGTGAGTGACTCTCTATTGGAATGATGCCTGTTTTATTTATAAATTCATATTCTAACTGCCTTTCAATTTCAACGAGGATCCTTTGGGTTTTAAAATAGGAGACAGGTTCTTTTCCCTTCTCCTGTGTGGATGTCCGTAGAAGATAATCCGTGTTCTTATTTAGGACACTTGTTTTATTAGATACTTCACTTTCACCACTAGCTCTTATGGCATTTAGCGTTCTAATAACTTCTTTAATTACCAGATCGAAGTCTTCCTTATGTCCTCTTAATAAATTAAATTCATTCAGGGGGGTCATTATATTTAAAAATTTCAGAGAGTCCACGTACTGATAGTCATAAGGATCAAAAATAACATCGAGATCATCATCAGCCAAAGAGCCACCCAATACTGTACTTATACTAGCGAAAGTTTCTATGACTTTAAACCAACACTTAGCGACATTCAACACTTTTGAAGAGTTCCCAGAAGTGATTTTCTTAAATAAATCTGTTACACCCTTCAAATGTGACCTCCATTGTGAATTCATCGTATATATGCAATCCCATGCTAATAGAATAACTGTTAATATAATAGGCTCGATTTTATTCAACACATTAGATTCGTTTTGAAACTGTTCGCCTAATAAGTTTAAACAATGAGACAAATATGCACAATAACTCTTCTCATCTTCTAATTTATTTGATTTTCTATGTGCCAGCGATGCTCCAATTGCAAGAATAGCAGAGAGGAGATACGATTCATTCCTTGCAAATGACAACAGAATGTCTCTTAGAGGATTACCTTGGTTTTGAAAAAATGGCGCGATGGAGTCCAGACATTCGTGATAGAAAACTCGTAGGTACTCATCATGTACGCCACCTAGTTTGAAGGCAGTTATCTGAATATTAAACTGAATGACATTATTGACCAAAAACGATATTGGGACTGAGCTTACCGACGATGTACTTGTGAGAAGTTCTGGGATGTCCAAATCTGGCAGATCAAACCCCTTGAGGTTCTCATTCAGCAGGAAAGAATCATTTAATTTCATGTTAACAATGTCATTTAGGTTCTGCATTAATAGATTTGCATCGAATCCGTCCATATTTCCAAGAGGCACGACATTAGGGATATCTAGACCTTTTCCCTCTGTTTTAGCAATTGATTCTTCCATATAATTTGGAGTGGTAGAGGTAGTAGTATTGAAGGCAGCCGGTGTATTGGTCATAGATTCATTGCTATTTGTTACTGGTGAGCTATTGGTATCATGCTTAGCCTTCTTTGTTGTCGATTGTGTATCCTTAGATTTGGATGTCGATCTTCTCTTTTTATTCTTCGCATTCATGATGTATATACATTGTCTATTCAAACGAGCACATTGCCAGCAAGTCGGTTTAGTCTCGTCACATTTCATCCTTCTTCTCTTACATTCAGTGCACCCATTCCTGGAGTATTTCCTCTTTGGAGTCTCTCCCTCACTCACGCGAGTATTTGCTGATTTACCTCCCTCTAGGTTGACATTAGCGCTCTTTTGTTCAGAATTTGCAGTAACAGAACTATCAATTTGGCCAGTTGAATTGTGTGTACTAACAGCCGTTGACGGAGAGGTTGTCTCAGATGACGAGTTTGAAGAGAATTTATTATTCGGTTCCTCTTTCAAAGCTAAAAGGTCTGGGCTGCCCATAATTTGTGAGTTGTAAATCAATCCCAAAGGCTGAGAACTACCATTTATAAAGGAAAGTGGGGATGGTATGTTTCCAGTCTGCTTAGAATCAAAATTTCCACTTGCAAAAGATGACCTGCTATCTAAGGAGGCCGGAGACAAATAATTTCCCTGGGGTGATAAAAGAGATTGGAAACCACGATCGTTAGCGGGACTTTCACCCAATTCCTCGTTATTTGAAAACATCATACACAAAGTACGATAAGAAAAGATAAACTAAAATTAGAAGGAGACGTTAGGATGTGATTCAGCCCTTAAACTAATATCCTGTTTGCGAATCGCAACGGAAACTGCAGTGCCAATATGGATTGGACCTGCTACTGGTGCTTCCAACTTTTGTCAGGCCGTGTAAAAGACCCTTGTCCAAAGTAAATTCTTGCTCGAAAACCTCGAGATTTTTTTTTGGTACTTTCTCGAAGGAAAATTTTTCCAAAGGAATTTCGACTTTTGCACCCGTACATACCGTTGTTTCTACGTGACTAAGGACAATAATACCTGACTCGCTGCATAATATTGAGTCGTGGGAGTCTTCGTGACAGAAATCCACTCCGGACCATATGTGGGTTCGTACAAATCTAGCTTCTCCAAACAGGGGGTTATATCCTTGGCCAATTTTTTGTAAGTACGGGCAATCCATACCCACGAATCACCGTACTGTGGCTCGGATTTTGCTGCTCTTTCCATCCATTTTAATGCGGTGGAATATTGCGTATCTTTGAAAAACGATATCCCTATTTCCAATAGTACCAAATAATTGTTCTTCGTATTGTTCAAAGCATCCTTGAAGACAGTTTTCTTGGTCTGTGGTTTTACATTCCCCAGTAATCTGATTTTCTCCGCCCAAAGAACATGGCTTGTCGGAAGTTTTTTGAGTGCCTGGTTTATTACCAATTTGGCTTGGTCTAAATTCTGTTCCCTTGCTTCTAAACCTGCCAGTGCCTTATAAAGTTGTTCATCTTTTGGATTTTTAATGATAGCAATTTCTAATGTGGAGCGTGCTTTAGATGGTTTATAGAAGACTGACTCATCTATGTTGGATAAGGATATCCAGAACTGCGGACAGGAAGGAAATTTCCTAGTGCCATTCTCATACCATACTCGGCTCTCCTCAGGTTTATTCATATCGGAAAATACTTGACCAAGTTGCAAGAAAAACTTATACGAATCGGGATAGCTGGTGATACATTTATTTTGCAGAAAATCTATTGCCTTATCATTATAAGATTGGAATCTAAGGAAAGATACGTATTTGTAATATAATCTTTCAAGATTATGAACATCGTGCTTTTCGGGTAATTCAATGAGAAGTTCCTCAAATATTTCTCTCGCTTCAGTAAATCGCTTTGCTTGACACAACAGTTTTATCTTGGCAAACCATATGTCGAGTGACTCAGGTACTACCTGTAAAGTCTTATCAATGATTGATATAGCCTCTCCTGGATGAGATGTATGTTTCCAGATATCTTTTGCGTATAGTAACGCTAAATTAGGAATCTCTTTGAGTGCTACATGCTTTTCATCGCCAAATAAAATATGTTCATACGTTTCAAATAATTCAGACTGTAATGAACATCGAACACAAGTTTCTTGTAATGATCTCCACAATTTATATCTCATCGGGTTTATAATTAGCAGTTCTCTCAGACAGTAGATTTTTGTCAGACAATTTTCCATATTTTCAACAAACTCGACAAGGCTACTCGACACGGTCTCATTTTCAGTCACTAACTTGATTATAATGTAAATTAATGCTCGGAGAGTAAGTCTTTTAGGAGAGACTGTTTGACCTTCCAAATCTTTTGCTTTATTGAGCCAATCATAATAGGTAGATGTTACATCATTTTTAATTATTTCACCAATGTCTCTCTCTAGTAAATGTACCAACTCTTGAAGCGTAGCGTTTCCACGACTTTCTTCCAACTCAGAGGCTAGAATACAAATTGAAAAATTTCCAGGAACTTTATTTTTCGCAAGTTCGATGGACCTCTTAGCGTCATCATAATCCTGTAACTTAACTAAAGCAGTCCATAAATCCACACTTTGTGGATTCAGTTCAACAGCCTTCGATAGTATTTTTATGCTTTCAGGTTTGGTGGGTTCGTATTTGACCGCCAGTTTCCACAATTCTTCATCTGTAGGATTTTCCAATAAAGCCTTTCTAATGACTCTTTGTTTATTAAAACTTTCATTTTCCAAATCAATCGCCTTCATCCAGAGCTTGTTAGACTTTGGAATAAACCCAATGGCTGCCGCAATAATTCCTTTGCATTGATGTACATTCGATGAATTGACTCTCACATTTTCCAACCAGAGGTCTTCATTTCTTGGACACTTATTACAACCCTCATTTATTATTTCTTTAGCTCTTTTGAATTTATTGGCCTTTTCTTCTAATCTCGCTGAAGCAATCCACCCTTGAGGCTCTGTTGGGTTCGATTTGATGTAGGATTGTAAAATGATACGCATCTTTCTCATATCTTCTGTCTGTGTCTCAGCATGTTCAAGATTATTTACCATTTCTAACTCATCTAAATACGTTTCAGTGGTCGATGCACGTTCAGTTTCATTGTCTCTTTCTGTTAATTTGATATCCAGGTGTCTAGCTAGTACTTTCTCCCTTTCACTTGTCAATGTAGTCAGGTTAACTGAACGAGAGACCAAAGTATCAGGCGCAGAATAGGTCTTTCTATTCAGTTGTTCCTCTAATCGAGTCCTCTTGTTTCTTCTTGTCAAATCACTAGATTCGGGAATATTTAGCCATTCATCTTCAGTCACTCTGACTAGAGATCTTTTTAAATCAAGAAATTTTTTGTTATAACCATGTTTGTTTTCATTGGTCTGTTCTTTATCACGAGCATTCCGATGGGCATCTACACTTGAATAAATCACCTTAGCCTCTTCATCTTCATCATCCCTATCGATCGAGCCCTCTTTGTTTGTTTGGGCCTGTGTCTGCTTTAGTCTCCTGGGTACATTGGTATTATTGGCACCTCGAGTTGTAAATCCAGTTGCCCCTCTCCCGATCCCGGCAACATATCCTTGTGGCGGTTGTTCGTCTAAAAACGTGGGGCGTTCCATTGTTTATCGACACTCTTAATCAGTCTTTGATTACCAGCAACGTTGTATGTGAAGATGGAGTTTTAGAGAAAGATTTAATAAGTGTTTTTCACGTTTGACCTTAGGCAAAAACCTCACACTTTTCAAAAAAAATTTGACGGACGCATGACAAGCACGTTTTGTTAAAACTAAGTCCAATTTTTTTAAAAAATTAAAATTGGAGGGTTGGCCGAGTGGTCTAAGGCGGCAGACTTAAGATCTGTTGGACGGTGTCCGCGCGAGTTCGAACCTCGCATCCTTCATTATTTTTTGCTAAATCTTTCGAAACCGAGTTATATATGTAATAACCCTTGTAGAAGGTATTACAATCACTTTTAGTTAAATAGTTGTCTGGTGTATTAAATATACATAGATAGATGTGAAGATGTGGAAGATGAAAGATATATATTTAAGCCAACAAAACACTAACGATGTGCGGGTAATAACCATCTGAAAATCTAGGATATTACAATGCCACTATCTTGCCAAATAGTTGTTGATGCAGGTATCGACGAGTTGCAAGCTGAAAATATCCAGGCTGCTCTCAATAATCCTCTTTGATCATCTCCTGGTTCTCCTGTGAGTGAAATGTCTTTGCCTCCCCCTTCATTCGAGATCAATCCCGCCTGGTGTTAGTGTTCATCGGACCCCTGATCCAAGTGAATCGCAGGGCATACTGGCACGCTCTGGTGATGAATCAGTTTCGTCGTCTGTTAATGATTAGACAGTGGACAGAGATACTCCCAGGCACATTGTTTTAAGTGGTGTATTACAGGGTTTTGCCTATGTTGCAGCGCAGTCGACGTTACCACGGAATGTTAAGGAAGCTTTCTCCGGTATATATGCACTTAGTTGGAAGGCCACCTGTCGTAAAGAGTTACAGGCCTTTCAGACCCATGATACTTTTAAGTTGGTTCCTCTTCCGGCTGATAGAAGGGCACTTGGCTCTCGCCGGGTATCTACTAAAAAGACCGGTGGGGTCAAGAAGGCGAGGTTAGTCGCTCAAGGACATATCCAAAAGGCAGGAATTGATTATACTGAGACTTTTGCGCCGGTAGTTTGTTACGAATCGGTGAGAGTCCTGCTGGCTGTTGCTGCATCTCTGAAGTTGAAGATTCATCAGATGGATGTGGATACAGCATTCCTTAATTCCAAACTTGACGAGCCAGAGTATGTTTGTCAGCCTCCAGGCTTCAGTTCCTCCACGCACCCAGATTGGGTTTGGAAACTATCTGGGGGTATATATGGTCTGAAACAATCACCGTTGCTATGGAACAAACACATTCATGCCACCTTCGTAGGCACGACGGTGATTTTGTGTTATACTTCAGGCAATCCCCTGATGGGATTATTTTGGTTGCTTTATACGTCGACGATCTTTTGATTGCTACCCCGACTTTGAGAATGATGTTAAGTACCAAGAGATATTTGATGTCAAATACTTCATGAAGGACCTTGGTCGTGTGACTAAATTCTTGGGTATGACTATTGCTCAAACTGAGACGGCTATTAGCCTTGACCTGTCGGACTACATTTCATCAACTGCTACAGCTTTAGATATTCAGCTGGCAAAGAAGGTACATGTGCCAATGTCCAGTGTCACAAATTTGTTTGACATGTCATCTCCAAAATTGAAAAATATCACAAGCTACCAGAGTATTATAGGTCAACTCTTGTTTATTTCCAATGCTGGTCGACCAGATGTCGCGTTTGCTGTCTCTACACTTTCCCGTCTTTTACAGGATCCTAGAGTGGTCCATTATCACGCTGCAGTTCGAGTTTTACAATATTTGTATCACACTAGAGATTTTGGCTTGTAGTACACAATGAGATCACCTTTGTCACTGACAGTTTACTCTGACGTCGCGTCAGCTCCTTCCGATGATCCACCTTTCTCTACTGGGGGGTATGTAAGCCAAATGGCTGGGGATACTGTAACGTGGAGTTCGAAAAAAATTAAAACCACAGTGTGCCTATCTTCGAACTCCACGTTACAGTATCCCCAGCCATTTGGCTTACAATAATTGTCTGTTATATTCAGTATAAATATATGTATAAGTATAAGATTCAGAGGATGGATTTGATATACTCTGACGGTGGCAAATATGATCCATTTTCTTAAAGAAAGGGTAACGAAGTGACTTTTTATTGATATAACGGATAGTCGCAAGACTGTAATGTATATGTTCACTTCTACTTTTCAAGCTTTGAAAATAATTTTTACCTCATTCATTAACTATTATGGTGATGAATGATTTTCTTTCCAGTATGAGCAATATAAAAGCTTGCCAACACATAACTTACGCTCACTCGTGCTGTTGAGTGATGGAGTTCGAACCATAAGGAAAATACAATTTTTGATAATTGTAACTATCGATTGCTAATGGCTTCCAGTTTAATTTGAGTGTGTCCGAGAACTACTAATAAATTCGGATTTATTAGCTCACATCAAACATTCCCTGACCATTAATAACCTCATGAAAATGGTTTTGATATTTTAATAGTATAACTCGAGGGGTTATATGACTCGCGGAACCTTAAATGTGGATTCTACAGAAAGTATATAACAAATAAAGAATGATCATGATGATTTTTCATTTTTTATATCGGGGAATAATATAACTTTGTAAAAAAGTATAAAAGCACATTTCCGACAATTATAGTGGGAAACAAGAATGACCAGAGGTTTTTGTAGTAGTACTTTTGAATGAGGTTTCTTGTATAATTCGTGAACATATTGTAGCGACTGAAGCTCCTTGCGGAAGGCATCTTCAGAAACTTTCACAACGATCTTCAATCGTAAAGAATTTTTTTCACTCTTGAAATCACGCATACAGCGCATATCTCAGCAGATACTAATCTATCTTTGGACTGAATTAGCTATACTATAGCTTATACTTTTGTACAATATTTTGAATATAGAACATTGTGGTTCAACAAATACATATGTACTTGGTGATATTGTTTAAAATATCTGAGTTGAATATTTTAGACTTTGAATCTGAAACAGAGTTACAAAAGTAAGATTTAGAGAGGAAGAGAAGGTTCTGGTAGATTATTTCACACTTAGACTCACATTTAGATTGCTATATAAACAGAACTATTCTGCGATTGTTTGTCTAGTAGCTTTCGTATACTTCTTATTATATCTTGGATATTATGTATGGAGAAGCAAATAAGTTATATAAGTGCATTCTCTTTTCGCCTAAAAGGAAGAAGTATCTCAAATATAAGAGCAAGAAACTATTTCGAAATCTCGAAACAACATAGTTCTCACAGCCTATTTTATAAATAGATTATAGTAATTGACTGATCATACATGTTTGATTATATTTTGTACAAAGGTAGCTTAAGTCAAAGCTACAAGGCAAATGAATAGGTTGAAAGGTAGGTTGCTTTTGCTTTACTGAAATGCCTAGGATATAAGAGGGCATTTATTGACAGATTCTAATAATAAAGTTATTTATGTTTCAACAAAGTATTGAATGAGCGGCTTTCTATAAAAATATACAGATTATGTAATGAATATACAGATAATTCTCAACTCTTTTGAACACAAAATAATTATCTTTCGTAATTTGTCCTCTTGAAGGAAAAAGATAACTATTTGTGGTATAAATGTTAAAAAGAAAAGTGATGTTCATCAAAGGGTAATGATTTTATATAGATACCCAAGTACTCAAAATTTGCACTGACCTTGGAAATTGAACGCAAAATGAAGAATATTAATTATTTTTCCGGGGAACATTAGCAAGAAAGTCTCCAAAGTAACTTACATAAAACCAGATAACCAAACATCTCAAAGTATTTATCTTTTTAATATTATTTGAAAACCAAAGATACATTGGGTAAACTTCCCTCTTCCTCTCTCATTCGGTGACATTTATGAATGTCAGCCCATATATTATTGAGCAAAGCTGTCTTTTATAACCAACACGCTACAGAGAAGGTGTAGCAAGTGACATATGTAAATGAGAATTCTCCATCCAACAAGATCCAAATGTTAAGAAATATATATCCACTACTTAACTCATAAATATTCCATTGTAGCTCCTTCAACAGTACTACCATCATGGATACACAAGGCTCCAGTTATATCAAAACTCATGCATTCACAATTTGTTAATTTCCTAGTCATCAAACTTTCTTTAAGTATTTGGGTGTGGACCATACTTTGGGTCGCCGTTTACTTGAGAAGTTCAAGAACAATAAACTCTCTAAAGACGTCACTTCAAATCATATTTTGGTTGTGTCTTCATGCAGTAGTGTTTTCATGAGTAATTTCTAACTACATTATCAATATAAATTCTCTATCTGTATATTATGTTTCTCAATTTCATAATAACAAGCTTTTTGACACTGTTCCAACCCTCATTTCATTCCTTTCTTGCTGCTACATAGTTTTTACCTGCTGTTATTTCCTATGTGGGAACTCTTGAAGCTTTAACATTTCTGTTATCAACCTTAAATTAAGAGAAAAGAATTTCATTAATGAGTTTAGAAACCCACCCTGGAATCTCAAAAACAAAAATTACGGGTTCTATAGTGTAGTGGTTATCACTTTCGGTTTTGATCCGGACAACCCCGGTTCGAATCCGGGTAGGACCTTTTTTGCATTTTCTTTTTAGACATCTTGACGAGTACGCAACTGGCGCAGCAGTCACATCCAAAAAGGATAAGATCATATTTGTATCCATAACAGCATACACACAATGTTATGTTCTTTGCATTTGGACGCCGCAAATAAGCCTTCTAAAAAAATGAATATGGAAAAGCGGGGAAATACAATAGCTCGTAGAGAAATGACGTCTATGAACAGACGAACCCTTTGAACACTTGACCTATAAACGATGTGCTTCTCTGAGATACTCCGCCCATATTCCTGCGCCTCCCCGACCATTGAAATAGAGTTTATATATAAATATAATCTTCTATCAACAAGTGCTTGCCAATACGTCAAAAATCAAATATATAACCATTAGTACACTGCTCCCTAACTCACTACAAAATGAAAAATAAATATAGGACACAAAATCAACCAAGTTACTACCATCAATATCCTCCACAACAGCAACCTATATATGTTCAGCAGGCCCCACCCAAGGAGAGAGACGGCTGCTGCAAGAGCTGTATGAAATGTTTGTGTTGCGCGTGTCTATTTAGTCTGTGCTGTGATGCAGTCTTTTAAGCTGGTGTATTCTGCCACGTAGAACATATTATTTCAATTAATTAAGACCACTTCCCTTTCGCATCAATAATTACTGTCACTTCCCCCCTTGAAGTCCGTATGGCAACAAAAATATCTTCAGAAAAAAACCGAAAAAATCAATAAAAAAAAAAAATAATCTTCCTCTGAAAAATTTTCAGAGAAAAGCTCTTTATGCGCTGACATTCATTGTATTCATCGCATACAAGTTGTATTTTTCAAGGTATGAGTCAATCGTTGAAAGTTTTTGAGTCTGTCGCTGTCCATAAATATTCGTCAGTTTTTATAATTCATCATATATATCTGCATACTTTGAGACTAATTGTCATTGTTTCTCTTCACCTACTATATTTTATCTTGGATACGTAAATTAAGAAACCGCCCCAAACAAACTTAATATAACATGTTCATTAAAAACGACCACGCCGGTGACAGAACCCGTCTAGAAGATTGGAGAATCAAGGGTTACGATCCATTGACTCCACCAGATCTCCTTCAGCACGAATTCCCAATCTCAGAAAAGGGTAAGGAAATTATAGTCAAAGCTAGAGACGCTGTCTGTGACATTCTTAATGGAAGAGACGACCGTCTAGTCATTGTTATCGGTCCATGTTCCATCCACGATCCAAAGGCTGCCTACGAATACTGTGACAGGCTTGCCAACATCTCCCAAAAACTATCGGGGGACCTTCTCATCATCATGAGAGCATACTTGGAAAAGCCAAGAACCACTGTTGGTTGGAAGGGTCTAATTAACGATCCTGATATCGATAACTCTTTTCAAATTAACAAGGGGTTAAGGATCTCTAGAGAGATGTTCACAAAGTTGGTTGAAAAGCTGCCAATTGCTGGTGAAATGTTGGATACCATCTCCCCACAATTTTTAAGTGACTGTTTCTCCCTAGGTGCCATTGGGGCCAGAACCACGGAATCTCAACTTCATAGAGAACTAGCCTCCGGGCTTTCCTTCCCAATCGGTTTCAAGAACGGTACCGATGGTGGTTTGCAGGTTGCTATTGATGCCATGAGAGCAGCAGCTCACGACCACTACTTTTTATCGGTCACAAAGCCAGGTATTACTGCTATTGTTGGTACCGAGGGTAATGAGGATACCTTCATCATTCTAAGAGGTGGTAAGAATGGTACGAATTTCGATGCAGAAAATGTCAAGTCTGCTAAGGAACAATTACTAAAGGCTAACCTTGTAGATGCCGAGGGCCAAAAGAGAAGAATCATGATCGATTGTTCCCACGGTAACAGTAACAAGGATTTCCGGAACCAACCAAAGGTTGCTGATGTTATTTACGATCAATTGACCGCCGGTGAAAATGCTTTATGTGGTGTTATGATAGAGTCGAACTTGGTTGAAGGTAGACAAGATGTCCCACCTGAGGGTGGCCGTGCTGGCCTGAAATACGGTTGTTCTATCACAGACGCCTGTATTGGCTGGGAAAGCACCGAGCAAGTCTTGGAGAAATTAGCCGAAGGTGTTAGAAACAGAAGAACTGCTCTAAACAAATAAGGTAAACTATAGTATATATATATATATATATAGTTACATGAGTGCATAATATACCATATTAATTCGTTTTTACATTAAATAATTTCGCAGCATTAGAAAATAATTACTCTAAAGCAGGTTTGTCGCACAAAAAGGATGTTGTATAAAGATGTTTACCCGAAAAAGGAGCCTGGCACAGAGTTGACAGTACATAAAAAAGCTGCCACACAAAAACGATAGTGACAGAAAAACAATGATACACAAAGAGTTAGTGCTACAAAAGCAATGATTACACTAAAATGATGGTTACACAAACATACGTTATACAAGATGATGGTTACACAAAAACGTTGGTGACACAAAAACAACGTTACACAAAGATGGTGGTGACACAAAAACACCATTACACAAAAGCAGGTTATACAAAAACAGGTTATACAAAAACGAAGTTACACAAAGACGTATTTACACAAAGACGTAGTTACACAAATATGTGGTTACACAAAAACGTTGGCTACACAAAGATCATGGTTACACAAAAATACCATTACACAAAAACAGGTTACACAAAGACGTAGTTATACAAAACCGATGCTACACAAAAATGAATGTTACACATTGAGTTACAAAAAAGAATGTTACACAAAAACGACTGGGTTACAAAAACGATTGAGTTACAAAAACAGTTGAGTTACAAAAGCGATCGAGTTACAAAAACGAATGAGTTACAAAAACGATCAAGTTACAAAAACAGTTGAGTTACAAAAACGATTGAGTTACAAAAACGAATGAGTTACAAAAAGAGTCGAGTTACAAAAGCAGTTGAGTTACAAAAACGACTGGGTTACAAAAACGAATGAGTTACAAAAACGATCAAGTTACAAAAACAGTTGAGTTACAAAAACGATTGAGTTACAAAAACGAATGAGTTACAAAAAGAGTCGAGTTACAAAAACGATTGAGTTACAAAAGCAGTTGAGTTACAAAAACGAACGAGTTACAAAAAGAGTCGAGTTACAAAAAGAGTCGAGTTACAAAAACGATCGAGTTACAAAAGCAGTTGAGTTACAAAAACGAATGAGTTACAAAAACGATTGGGTTACAAAAACAGTTGAGTTACAAAAACAGTTGAGTTACAAAAACAGTCGAGTTACAAAAACGGTTGAGTTACAAAAACAGTTGAGTTACACAAAAGCGATCGAGTTACAAAAAAGAATGAGTTACAAAAACGAACGAGTTACAAAAACAGTCGAGTTACAAAAACAGTTGAGTTACAAAAAGAGTCGAGTTACAAAAACAGTTGAGTTACAAAAACGATTGAGTTACAAAAACGAATGAGTTACAAAAACGAATGAGTTACAAAAACGATTGAGTTACAAAAACGAATGAGTTACAAAAACGATTGAGTTACAAAAACAGATGACACATAAACAACGTTACCCAAAAGTGATTTTACACAAAAGAGATGGTTATTATACGAAATCGTTAAGATTTTGAATCTAGCTAGAATATTTATTTACAAGATGCATTAATTATGATTCTCAGTGGCTGGGTGAAGTGTCATACCTTGCAAGATCATTGTATTCACATTTTCCTTCTATTGATGCTATTACATAATAACCGTATACCCAGTTTATCCTTAGTGGTAGCATTAATCGTTGCAAAATAATCTGTTGTGGTTATTTGATTATCAGTGCTCTTCGCCTTATTCTTTTCAACGAACGTTCGTATCATATCCTCCGTTGGTAGTTGATATCTGAGATGATACGGATACTCTCTCCATGTCACATCTATGTTATTACTCCACAAAGATAATGGGAATGGTGCTCCTAGTAGTTGATCGATTTTACTCACCGGTAACGGTTTCGTATTTTTCCATGGATATGGTGTCTTACTCTTGTCTATTAGCTTGTGTGTAGTAGCATTGGCAAATTCTGAAACACCGGTAAAGTCTGAACACATACTTGCCGCAGTGTAAAGGTCTCTTCTGATCGCGGACTCTACATGATCCCTTGAATTCTCTTGCATTAACCTTATAGTGACACCCATGGATGTATATGATTTCTGCATTAGTTTTGTCCTCACTTCGTTTGCAAATTCCTTAGCTTTGATACTTCCATTATCAAATTTCTCCAGATTCTGAAGGATATCCTCGACTCCGTTGATATTTGTCAAATTAAAACATGACTCAATCACAGTTAATTGATCATCCGTATATCTAAATTTGTATTCTTTCGGGAAAACCGGTTCGGCAAATTCTTGTATAGACTGATTTATCATATCTGGAAATGCCGTTGACCTCCGTTCGAGATTTTCTAATTTGGCCGCGTGTGATTGATCAATCTCCGCTAAACGAGCCTCTAGTTGTCCCAAGTTCTCATGTGACACATAATGTGATGCCAAACCTAACACGTACGCATCTGCACCAGATAGGACATCTCCAGTAAGACACAAGTAAAGAGCCATTTGCCCTTGTAAATTGGCCAATGTGATCAGCTTTGGCAGGGCGAATGTGACACCAACATCAGGGAAGAACCCAATGTCCATTTCAGGCATTGCCCATTTTGTATGCTCTGTGGCGATTCTGAAAGGGGAATGAATCGATAAACCAACCCCACCACCCATTGTAATACCGTCCATGATACAGACGATTGGTTTGGAATACGTAGCCATTAGATAGTTCATAGAGTACTCGGCAATAAAGAATTTTACAGCCTCCCTAAACTTGCCATTTAACACATCGGTAGCAGCTACAGCAACGTCACCACCAGCACATAGTGCTCTGGGTGCGTTTGAAGACTTGATAATTATCAGATTGACCAGATCTGATTTAGAATATTCGTTTAACGTATTGAAGATGGAGGTACACATGGCGGTATTCAGTGCATTCAGTTTCTCCGGTCTGTTCAAAGTCACCACACGAGCATTATCCCGGACAGCAAAGAGTACCTGAGGTTCAGGTACTGCTTTAGTAGTCATCGTCGATCTCCACACTACAGACGCCAGGGATCTGGGAATTATCTTTTGTGATCTATTCAAACTAAACCTCCACATCCATGCGCGTACTAATATATACGCTTATATATACAACAGGGGGACTCACACAATAGGAAACAGACCCTTGTGACGGCAATTGTCCTATTCTGTCGGGGCAACTAGTGGACCCAATCGGAGGGAAGCCGTTAATGGATCATTCTCGAACCGAGGTTTTACTCCAACTCCGCTATTACCCGGTTTTCCACTCTGTTGCCATGGTGACCAGTTCCACTACCGTCACCGTTGGCTGATTAGTAGGGCGACTGGTTATGAAAGCATCAGATGCAGAGTATGTATATACAGTGGATGTCTATAGTCGCTTGTCACTCCTGAACCTGGAGAAGATGTTACGTTTCTTGCCGGCGTCCGAAAGCACCTCATTTCTTGCACGCTCCGCGTCTAACGATTGGCGCGCCCTGTCGACACTTCTTCTGATATCAGATATCGAGTCATTAGACACACCGATACTGTCGCTCTTATCGCGGTATTGCCTCTCATCACTCTCTTCATCCCGTAGATCCTCTGCTTCTATGGCCAGACCCTTCAATTTCAAGTCCATGGACGCTCTCCTAGCCCCCTCCAGATCGAATTCAATACTTTCGCTCGTCGGTGGGCTGATAAGCCTTCTGTTGTCCTTATTCAAACTGACACTTCTCCGGACGTTCGATTTTTGGACACTGAGTTTATGTGCGTCTCGTTTTTTGTCTCCAGTACCATTGTGTGAGCCAGTAAGATCGATAACAGATTCTCGTAATCGTGCAGTCGGATGTGGTGGGACCTTTGGAACATGGATGGTAGGTGTGCTATCGTCATTTTCCTTGTTCTTAATGTGTATATCATCCAAGACCTTTTCCTTGTGACCAAGACTCTCCGTTATCTGTTCTTCTAGTAGCGAGTCTGATTTCTTTGGGTGTGGTGGTACAGGAGGAGGTGATTCCGACTTTAATTGACGTGGGTGTATGTCATTTCTCTTCTCTAGGTCTATCAGCGGCATGTCATGTACTGGCTGAGGCGATCCCTGCATAACGGTGGCGTTTTGAGATGCTATAACGGCTTCAGCATCTTGTGTGGTGGCGTAGGGATTTGTCATCGGTACAACTGGAGGCTGCGTCGTGGTTAGGTTGGGGTAATGTTTACGGGATTCCTGGGCGAATACCTCTGGATATTGGTTATAATTTTGGGTAGCAGATGCTGGCTCAGCCATCATATATTGATTTGGTGGCAGGGTATGAAGTGATGTCAAACCGTACGGTGTTTGCCCTTGTACTAGTTGCTGCTGCTGCTGTTGCTGTTGCTGTTGGTACAATTGTTGCTGTGCCTGTACTGGCATTTGTGTTTGTTGCGGATGTGGTTGTTGATACGACTGTCTATCACCAAGTGCCATATTTTCCTCTGCCCCATGGCTCATTCTCGGGAATGGGTTGTTTGATTTATGTTGTTTTAGTGCAACTAGTGAGGGCTCAGATTTTGTAATGTCAATATTATTATCGATTTGTTCATAATGTTCTGGCAATCCTCTATCAGATGCGAAGGATGCTACGCTATCATCAACTTTAGGATATTGCTCCTTCCCACCAACGGCAACATTGTGTTGAACGTCTAAGTAATGGTTCAACTCACCGACAGTGGGGTAATAATGTTCCCCTGGGCCAGTCTCTGGTAACTGTTCCTTTTGCGGGATGGGAGAATTCTGTGTAGAGTCTGATAAATTCGATACTGTTTGATACTTATTTTGGTTTTGATTTTGATTTTGGTTTTGTGAATTATTATTGACAGGTGGTTCTGCGTGTCCCATAATATAATTTTCTTTCAAAGGGACGGTCTCATTGACATTAACTGGTGCAGACACCGATGGAATTATTGGCGCAACATTGAAATTCGTCACAAACATACTATTTAAGATATTGTTCTCGGCTTGAGATAGATGTCCGTTATTGACAAGTTTTTTATTTTGAAGTTCAAACATTTGAAGTTGTGTATTTTGTAATTTATTTTGAAAATATGAATATATCTCAAAATTGTATGGTCCCTCTATATATTTATCCTGTATCGGTACATTGACTTTGATTAATGAACATATCTGACAGAGAACCTGATATATGTTTGGCCTTAGATTCGGATTTTCCGATAACATGATTATGATAAGATTAATTAATTTTGATGAATAATGGTTCGGGGGGAATTCATATTTTGAGTGTAGAATAGCAAATTGACCCGTTCTTTCAAAGGGAGTGGTGAAAAATAACAATTTATACAAGAAAATCCCAAGGGCCCAAATATCTGATTTTTCGTTTATAGGAAGGCATCTATAAAGGTCAATCATCTCTGGTGATCTATACTGTGGGGTTGTGTGGACATAAATATTCTGTGTTAACATTGCAATGTCGTGGTGCGTAGTGGCAATGGGAAAATTTGTTGAAGCAGAACCAAAGTCGCAAAGTTTAAAATTATTTTGAGCATCGACAAGTACATTTTCAATTTTGATGTCCTTATGAATCAAAGGTACTGGAAGGTAATGCATCTGTGCTAATGCCAATGTGACATCGTACATAATCTTCAGTATTTCAGGTTCCGATAACTTCGTGGCCAATCTCTGGTTCATGTAGTCTAATAGGGATTTATTGGGACACAATTCCATCAGTAGTAAAATTTCATACGCATTATTATTATTATTATTCTTGCCATCTGGCGATGTTTGCCTTGCACCGTTTTCCTTATTATGGATTCTAGCGGCATTGGAGTCATAATATTGAACTATATTCATTGCACCCTTCAGTTTTTTCATCACATTGACCTCATTTCTCAGTTCATTCAACCCGTTTTCATCCTGTACGATCACTCTTTTCAAACATGCGATATCGCCGACATTCAGACGGGACGAGACTTTAGGGATATTACTTTCCTTGTTATCAATGCTATTTCTGATGTTATTTTCAGACTCAACGTCATTGGATACGTTATCGAATTCATTGAGATACTCTAGGAATTTTACCGTGTAAATCTGGGCGAAACCACCTTCCGCTAAATAATTAATGATTTCAATTTTGTGACTACCAACAGAGACAATCGTACCAGGAGGATATTTTTCACCAGACGGATTAGATACTGAGGGATTACCACTTAGTAATGACATATTTTCAGTAGAATTTCCAACCTCTCACTTGTAATAGATCGGATATACCAATGTCCGTGCCTGTCAACTTTTACGAGCAGAAACAACCACTGTAGGATCCTTTCCAGATGAAGTTATCAGCCAAATGTGCAAGACAACCAACCACCTTGAAAATAGTAAATACCCGAGACAAAGGACTACACTAACACCCGAGAAGTCCCTGGATTTCAAGCGAAGATCCAACGTGGACAGGATAGGAACTGATCAATTGGAGATAGGCTGTTCCTTAACGAATAAATCCAAGAGCCGGGTAAAATATTCAAAAATCATCTAAAGTTTTAATCACGTGCCTAAGTGGGTGTCTGGGTGTAACTGAAAATTTTTCAATTTTTTTCAGTTTTGAAAAATTGTTTCTTTTTTCCCTCGAGAAGTTTGACAAAAGAAAAAACCGAACAATGTCGATGAGTCTCCATCTTTGAATATGGTTTGTATTTATGTGGCACTTTTACAGGCATCTTGCCCTTTTCATAGCTCAATTACTTCTTGCTATTTCCGGTGGAATCAGCAAATTTCAGTAGCACATACAATCAGTCCAACATGTCTGAAGACCAAGGTACTAAGGCCGCTACCGAGGCTGTCGCCAACTTGCATCTAGATGAAGTCACCGGTGAGATGGTTTCCAAGTCTGAGTTGAAGAAGCGTGCCAAGATGAGACAAATCGAGGCCAAGAAGGCCGCAAAGAAGGCCAACTCCCAACCAAAGCCTGAACCAAAGAAGAAGAAGAACCAGGATTTACTTGCGGATCTAGACCCATCTCAATACTTTGAGGCCAGATCTAGACAAATCCTAGAGTTGAGAAAGACCCAATCTCCAAACCCTTACCCACACAAGTTCCATGTCTCCATCTCAAACCCAGAGTTTTTGAAGAAGTACGCTTATTTGGAAAGAGGTCAGACTCTACCTGATGAAAAGGTCTCCATTGCCGGTAGAATCCATGCCAAGAGAGAATCCGGTTCCAAGTTGAAGTTCTACGTTATTCACGGGGATGGTGTCTCTGTCCAAGTCATGTCCCAATTGCAAGATTACCACCACGAGGATGAGTACGAGAAGGATCACGATCTGATCAAGAGAGGTGATATTGTCGGTGTCGAGGGTTATGTCGGTAGAACTCAACCAAAGAAGGGTGGTGAGGGTGAAATCTCCGTCTTTGTCACTCGTATCGAGCTACTGACCCCATGTCTACACATGTTGCCAGCCGACCATTTCGGTTTCAAGGACCAAGAGACCAGATACAGAAAGCGTTACTTGGATTTGATTATGAATCACGACGCCAGAAACCGTTTCATTACTCGTTCCTCCATCATCCGTTACATCAGAAAGTTCTTGGACGAGAGAAGTTTCATTGAAGTTGAAACCCCAATGATGAACGTCATTGCCGGTGGTGCCACTGCCAAGCCTTTCGTTACACACCACAATGACCTTGACATGGATATGTACATGAGAATCGCGCCAGAACTATTCTTGAAGGAATTGGTTGTTGGTGGTATGGACCGTGTTTACGAAATTGGTAGACAGTTCAGAAATGAGGGTATTGACATGACCCACAACCCAGAGTTTACCACTTGTGAATTCTATCAAGCTTATGCTGATGTCTACGATCTAATGGACATGACCGAATTGTTGTTCTCCGAGATGGTCAAGGAAATCACAGGCTCCTACGTCATCAAGTACCATCCAGATCCAAATGATCCAGCCAAGGAATTAGAACTAAACTTCCAAAGACCATGGAAGAGAATTAACATGATCGAAGAACTAGAAAAGACCTTCAACGTCAAATTCCCACCAGGAGACGAATTACACACCGCCGAAACCGGTGAATTCCTAAAGAAGATCTTGATCGATAACAAACTAGATTGTCCTCCACCTCTAACTAACGCTCGTATGCTAGACAAGTTAGTCGGGGAACTAGAAGACACCTGCATAAACCCAACTTTCATCTTCGGTCATCCTCAAATGATGTCTCCTTTGGCAAAGTACTCTAGAGATCAACCAGGCCTATGTGAACGTTTCGAAGTCTTTGTGGCTACCAAGGAAATCTGTAACGCTTACACTGAATTGAACGATCCATTTGATCAAAGAGCTCGTTTCGAAGAACAAGCCAAGCAAAAGGACCAAGGTGATGACGAAGCTCAATTAGTCGATGAAACTTTCTGCAATGCGTTAGAATACGGTCTTCCACCAACCGGTGGTTGGGGTTGTGGTATCGACAGATTGGCCATGTTCTTGACCGACTCTAACACCATCAGAGAAGTGTTATTATTCCCAACTTTGAAGCCTGATACTCTAAGAGATGAAGTTGAAAAGAAGAACTGATTAAATTATCTTAAAAATGAATTGCATAAGGAGTTCGTTTTACGTATGCACTCTAAACTGTAACTTAGCCTAAATTTATATATAAATATTATAAACAAGCTTAACGAAGACAATATTGCTCATTGCATATGGTTTCCATGTGAAAGAAATTTTGTTAATATATATGTATAAAATATACTGAAGATAATGAATTCTGTTGGTATACACTCCATTATGAATAATATTTTTGAACTGTTTAGGTTAAAATGAATATAAAGGTTTAATAATACTATTGCTTATTGTACACGAATGAATTTTATTAGATTTTCGGTTGAATAATAATATCTGTTTGTAAGGTGGTTGAACTACTATAGGCACGGAACGGATCTCTACTCACATTCTTTTCTAGATCATTTTCTGGGTTTTCTGCCATCATCTTGTTCTTATAGTATTGCCTTTTACAATACTTATATAGTTCGCAGCTAGTCCAGAATGCGATTGTAAATGCAAATGCGATTCCCCATTCATAGCCAATACCCTTATGTAAGAAAACCTTATCATTAATGACTGGAATGTAAACCACAGGAAACGTTGAAATGAAACCTAATACGATAGACCAGAATAAGAATTTATTACCATATATGTCTCTGAAAAACTCTCTCACAGGTTCATCTGTTTCTGGTTGCATTCTGAAAAATGATCTGCGTAAATCGACCACCTCCCATGCAAGGATTAATGCACACCAAGTCATGGTAGCAAATGCAGAAGAACGGGCTCTGAACACATATTTACAGCTCTCTGAGAAACGCCTATTGCAATCAATACCCAACTGGCCCCCAGATTTACCATAAATGATTGTGGTGAAGGATCCCATACAACAGGCAGCCATTAATATCCCATATGAAAACATGTCAACAATAATCTCCCAGGTGAAAATACCAGCCTTGGAATCATTAGGTGGTCTTTCCATCAAATCTGGAGCAGCCTTTTCTAAACCTAGACCCATAGCAGGGAAGCACGAAGTAACAACAATAACCCATAGAACTTCAACGGGTGACAATGGGAAAACAGATTTACTCTGTTCATCCTGGAATGCCAAACCAACAATTAGATATAAGGCTTGCGCAACATTTTCTGCTAATAATTGAAGAACGAACTTTTGAATATTATCGCTCATTCTCCTACCTTCTTCAACAGCATTCAAAATGGATGCGAAATTGTCATCACTTAATACAATATCCGAAGCATCCTTCGCTACATCTGAACCATTAAGCCCCATTGCAATACCCACATTTGCCATTTTCAAAGATGGTGAATCATTGACACCATCACCAGTCATAGCGCAGAATTTCTTCCTCCTATGCAAAGCTTCTATCATTCTAACCTTCGTCTGAGGGGAGCAACGAGCTATAACTAAAGGCAAAACGGGTAACGCATCAATCTCTTCCGCTGATAACTCATCAAACTGGGAGCCTGTCATGACCATAATATCAACTACATCTTTTGGGTAATGGTATAAGTTAATTGGTAATATTCCTACTTCTTGAGCAATAGCCTTGGCTGTTCCCGGAAAATCACCAGTTAACATATGAACATTAATACCAGCCTGATGGAACAACTTAACAGCACCAGCAGTCTCTGGTCTTGGTGGATCATAGATCCCAATTAAACCTGTGAATATTAACTCATCTTCAACTGCGGGTCTGTCCTTTAATAGCACTTTCCTCTTTTCATCCGATAGTGAATTGTTATCAAAGGATTTGGTAGCGAACGCAAGAACTCTCAGGCCCTCCGATGATAGAGTGTCAATATTTTTACTGATGAATTTCTTGTCATTTTCAGTCAACTGTAACAATTCTCCAGTGCTATCACCATACCAGTATTGACAGCAGCTAATAACACTTTCGAAGGCACCTTTAGTAAATACCATCATCTCATTTGTTTCGACGGATTCATAGACCGCAGACATCCTCTTAATAGTGGAATCGAATGGGAATTCAGCGGCATTCTTATAAGGGAAACCTTTCTCAGACTCTCCTTGAGCACTCCCAGAAGCATCCTCAGTCTCTTCTTGATTACTCCGAGAAAGATCCTCAACCTCCTTCATACTGGAGTCTTTATCATTGCTGGACACCTCTGCATTATCAGAGGCTTTTGTTTTACCATCAGCGACTTTCTCACCAGTCAATGTCGCTCTCGCCATGTTCATCTTCGTGGCGAATACTTGAATGGCTATTTCCGTTGGGTCCCCATGGGCCTTCCATTCTTGAGTCTCGTGGTCTTGAAATACTGTCGCAATGTTGGCTAATGTAGCTGTGTGGAGCCACTTTTCAAATAGCTTAAAGTCGATGCCCTCTGGAAGACTATTACTGTAATATTTGTCCTTAAAATCTTGTATGATTCCGACATCTTCCGTATCATCATTCTTGAACTCCCGAGGCGAAATCTTGGGGATAAAATCGATTTCACTAACCTCTGGGTTAAAGGGTTCGTTGGAATTACCGATCATAATTGTACCGAAATTTGGCACCCACACTCTTCTTGTAATCATCTTCCCCTGCGTTAAAGTACCAGTCTTATCGGAACAAATGTCGTTAACTGCACCCAATGCCTCCAGGGAGTCCAATTTTCTGATGATGACGTGTCTTGCGGCCATCACTGTAGCACCGACAGACATTGTGATAGTCAACACCACAACCAGCGACGATGGGATCATAGACAATGCGACACAAATAGCGTAAACGGCAACACCTCTATCAACCACAAACTCTTGAGACGCCATCACTACAATGGCAAAGACGACAGCGACACCAAATAGCAATATAGCCAGCTTTGACAGTTTCCTATGCAAGGGTGTCCCGGTTGTAGTCCCCAAGAAGGCACCCGTGGTGTCCTTGATTGTCAACCAAGCGTTCTTCAAGGGAGGGAAGTCAGGGTTCCTCGAGATTAATCCGTCTGTTGACTTTAACGATTTGGCAATTCTACCAATCTCTGTGTTCAGGCCTGTCTTAATGACAACACCCCTGGCTCTACCCTTCACAACTGTAGAGGAGGAAAACGCCAAATTCAAACGATCCCCCACCGAGGTATCCTCTTCTAGTGCATAAATCATGTCGGCATCCTTAGACACTGGCAGTGATTCACCGGTCAATAGCGCCTCATCAGTCTCAAAATTGCTGCATTTGAGTAGCCTAAGGTCCGCCGGAATTGTGTCACCGACTTTAACGACACATATATCACCTGGAACCACGTCCTTGGAGGGGATATCCTCTCCCTTGCCGTCCCTGATGACATGTGCGCTCGGGGAACTCAATTGTTTCAAGGAGTTCATTGTCTTTGTCGCTTTATACTCCTGGTATAAACCAATGACGACGTTGACGGCGATGACGAAGGAGATCACCCCACCTGTGATCCAGTCGTGGATGGCGAAGGATATAATCATGGATATGATGAGGACCAAGATCATGGCGTTGCAGATCTGATGCAGCACCATCGAACCGTAATCGATCTTGGTGTCATCACCAAGGGAGTTTTCTCCAAACTCGTGCAACCTGCTGGCCACAACATCGTTGCTCAGTCCATGTGTCTCATCTATTTTGAAGAAGTCTAACGCTTCTTCTTTGCTTAGCGTGTGGAAATTTGAAAAGTCCGTATCAGAGCTAGCCATAATATGTAAGAACAGCTAGATCTATCTATGGCTTTCTGTATCGAGTGAACGAAACAAATAAACAAGAGACTTACAAAGGTACCTTTTTCTATATATAAGAGATAAAGATGCCAAAATATAATATACAAGAGCCTTCTAACCATGGTCAAATACAATATCCACACCCAATACCTTTTATATTTTTTTCGCTATATTGAAAATTTTCCGTAGACTCCAATTTTTCTTAGGTAAAGATGTCATCGTTACCACATCGGGAAATACGAGAGGGATGGCGCAGACTGCGGCGGACCCTTACGAAAGAAGCGGAGAACTGCACTGGAAAAACGACCAACTGTGGATCTTTTTGGGGCCTTTTCGGTGTTTTTCACACTGTCTGGCAGGAGAACAGCCGCAGGTCAATTTTGCTATTGTTGCCCGTATAGGCGTGTCTTCTTTCCCGGGTCCAGAAGCTATTGTTCGTGACAGCTTTTTTTTTTTTTTTTTGAGACCCGGATTTAAGACCTTATTATCTGAGGTTCTGCTCCGGGCGTTTCTCTGTACCGCCATTCGTCGTTATCTATATATAGACGTCATCGGGATAATCTGCAGTCATCCAGTTACCGAATGGGGAAATTATCGATAGGCCACGTGGAGGCGAGGCGCATACCGCTCATTGCTCCTTGATTGCATACACACGGAGATGTGATCTATTGTCATTGGTATCTCCCCGCTGTGTTGTAATCCCTTATCAGTCATAATCACTAAGCAGTTGATCTAGCCCGTCCAATGAAGGAAGGACTTACTGTGAATGATTAGAAAAGCAGTAATCTTTATCTCCGAATCGTTATATTCCGCGGAAACTATTCGGAAATTAAGGGTGTTCCACTGGAAGTAATTCAGGCCATCTATATGTTACTAATATTATATCATATTGTCTGATGAAAGGTTTCTCGAGAGAGGACGTACGTTCCGACGGCATGTACGGCGTACTAAAACACTTTCGCCTTCTTTTATTCAATATCTCGTCTTGTCATGGGAGACTGCCATGTATATGTTATGGATATGTAGAGGTCTTTGTGACAGTGCTCAGTTGCTCCCAATGGGCCCGAGTTACAAGCAGAAAATGCTTTCTCTATTACCCGGAAATACTAAAAAAATTGAACGAGATAATAGTTTGCCCCAAGACACGGAGATTATATAGGGACATCTCTCATGCTCCATGCGGAGCAAAGAACACAGCATAAAGTGAAGATGTTGAGACGCATCCTTCCCATAACAAACAGACGAATAATACGATTCCAATCAACGTTAATCGCAACGGGTGACGCGAATGTCGCACCACCGAGTTTCTCGCAAAATAGTGCAGTCGAGGAAACAACCGAAATACCAATCAACATCAGAGCATTAGATTACCCACCGATTAAGATCCCCGTGAAACACGGCGATTTGGTGGCAGATATCCAACTACGATCCTATGAGGTTTCAAACATGGAATTTTACGCGGATTTTATACAGAGGGTAGCATTCTACCTGGGGATCCCAATGACGGGGCCTAAACCCTTACCAACGAGAAGGGAACGCTGGACTGTAATTAGGTCTCCGTTCGTTCATGCAAAGTCGAAGGAAAATTTCCAGAGAATAACACATAAGAGATTGTTGAGGGTTTGGGATACCGACATGGAAGTACTAGAGCTTTGTCTAGCGTATATCACAAAACATTCTGTAGCTGGCGTAGGTGTGAAGTGTAATGTTTTTGCAAGAGAGCCCCTTAAGATGAATTTCGACAATGTCCAGCTAGATAATCTAGAGAACAAGGAGAACGATGATCTGGTAAATTCAAAGATTTTAGAGATTCTAAACAGTAGTGAATTTAAGGGAAATAAATAGTATTCATTGATGTAAAGATATACCTTGTAAATAAGAAAGAACGATGTGCATGTACAGTAGAGCCATATTACATACATCCAAGATTCAAGAAAAAGAAGGAATCTCTGAGGAAAAGAGTTAAACAGAAATAAAATGAATTTAGATCAGGGTTAAAAAGCTATGTCAAATAATGTATCCACATGTGATTTTCAGTTGAAGAAATTCAAGTTGTTGTTGTTAATTTTTTATCATCATATAAATTCATTCTATTGCTGTCGCGTTCCATTGAGAAAAATGTATATATATATGGCCATATTCTACTGAATATAACTACATATATTAGCTTCTCCATTTGTCTGTAATCCTTGGATATATTTTATTGGTCATAGTGGGAAGTTTACAAAGTAAGAACAAAAATCTGGTTTAATCCACTTTCTAAAAAATATCTACAAGTGTTCCTTTTATATTCAAAAAAGATTTTTAGGAAAAATCAAAAAATTTTCTTCTGTACAACGTCGAAAATAAAAAGTAACACCCACACATTCGTAGCTGGTGCTGTTAGGGCACAAAATGAACACTCTCAGCTAGTAAGCATTCATGGATGCCAACGTTAAGAAATATTTCAATAACTTTAAAGAATAGATATATGCGTATTTGATGATGATCGTAATGGTTTTTTATAAAAATTATCCCTAACCTCACTTCATCGTCCCTCATTAGATTTCAAGTCGGGCCTTCACCTAAGTTTGAAATGTGTTTTATAGTGTTGCAAACAATTATCTTGTCTACTAAACTTTTGTGTACAACCAATATAGGGACATTTGTTATTCTTTTCGCCGGTATGTATCCTATTATGTCTTGCTAAATGACCCGAGGTGGTGAATCCCTTTGTACATGTCTTGCAAATATACCTCTTTCTCTCTTCCAATGTAGCCTTTAACACATCCTTTTGAACGCTGCCCTGATGTCTCGAATCAGAAGGATACTTACCATAACTGTGCCTTCTCCGTGTAATCACCGCAATTGGTGCTAATTGTAAGGGGCTTTTCTCCGTGAAGCTGGGTCCTTCCTCTTTTACAAAAAAGTAATCCCTTGCGACAGTACTACTTGTCCTCTCTCGACTCGACGATGTGTCATCGGTATATTGCGAGTCATACGGAGCCTCCAGCTTGTCCAATTGTGATTCTGATTTGGATAGAAACCGAAGAGCATACGTGTTCAGTCTTGTCTTCAAATCATTCTCCATCGAATGTGTTGATTGGATTGTTGGTATGAGTGTTGCATATTTTCTCTCTAAGGAAATGGAAGGGGCTCTTTCTGTTCTATTTGAGAAGTATGGAATATCCTGGTTGGTTCTTGTCATGGTTGGTGATATCATTGGTGAGAGTGGAAAGAGCCTCGAGACAACCACAGAATTGTACATTAAAAGGAAGGAAAAAAAATTGTTATTTGAAACAGAGGTTGGACGTTGCTGTTCTATACAAACGTGAGCACCCTTTATTCTCAATGTTAGTTGGTGTTAAAAGAGAACTCGAAGAAAAAGGGAGCAAAATGACCTCGAATTTTCCAGCGCCGAACCAAACCTTTTTTTCTAATCCTTTATATACGTGCAAGAACATTTTGGTGCGTAAGTGAAATGTATCCCAAGAAGCGTTGGCGGTGTTAGGGATTTGTCCATTTGTCCAAAAGAGAAATACCAAGAGATATTAAGGAGAAATAATAAGGTTAACAACATGCCAAGAAAAAAAATATCACAGGGTTTTCTTCCACGCTTCGAGAAAACGTTGATAAGAAAATATTAGGAGAACAGGAAAAGATTTGCCCTTTTCGAAAAAAAGTCTTATCAAACATGGAAAGAGCAGCTATTTTGAACCAAAAGCAGGAGAAATTCGCAGGGAGGAATGAAATCGAATTGGACACGTTGACGAATCAGCGTCCAGTATTCGAGGAGAAACACCAAATGTCGGTTTACTCAAACAAAATTTTCTCAAGATTTCCGTATCGAAGAAGGCAAAAAACGGTTATTCCCGTTGGGAAAGTTCCGAAATTTTCATCAATATCATCTCAAGCGGGAGAAAATTGCGTAGGAACATATCGGGAGAAAGCCCTTGAAGAATGACGTGGCTAAGAAGGTGGGGGACAAGATGCATGTTTCTTCTTTTGACACGCCTGTCTCTCTGTCATCTTGGCATTGCCAAATAGAGATACCCCCATACGTCAGAAGGGGCTTCTCTTCTTTAATCCTCGGGCTTCACACAGCCACAATATTTTTTGTGTTGTTCGCAGGGCAGTGGGATCTGTGTGCTAAGATTAATGCTTAATGTTTAAGAAACAAGTATAGAGTTGTACTGAGCCTTTTCTATTAATAGCATTTATTTATCATCGTAACAGCAACGCCCATTTTTAACTACCCAAACGCAAGTCTTGTTAGTATAGATGAGGATCCATTTGACTGGGACTCAAATTATTTCCAAATAAATCAGCGTTTGTAATTATTGATGTTAACCGATAAAAAAATCAGCAGTGTTTCCGGGCCAATACATTTCCTCTATACTGCCCACCAACCATAACAATTTAAATTTAGACCACAATAAGAGACCAAATAACAACTTTTAGTGAGAAAAAATCTGGTGAGAATATAATACACTTCAAGGAAACACAACTAAATAATCGGGAATGATCCCGTCTCAATAGTCTTTATTTATCTTTATGGGCTCATATTATATCTGGTCCCCTGCTAATGAAGTGTCGTCTAGCATTTTGGAACTTCTTCTATTTACGATAAATGAATTAAGTTTGTGAAAATATCTGTATCAAATGAAACACTGAACTATATACAACTTCAGAACCTACCAAATGTTAGTGGTACTGTTTAGCTTCCCACAAAAATATGTGATCACATTCGATGTTATACATACCTATGTCTGTACCGAATAATATGCTTTTTCGAATAGAGCACCATTAGTATTTCTTTACTCTCATTTCTTATATAAAACAGCGATACACAAAGCGAAACAACCAAGAGCAGACAGGCAAAACTCAAGATAATAAGAGAATTCATCCTGATTTTCCAGGAGAGTATATCCTTTGTTAACAATTTTCTTTCAAAGTTATAAAAGAATATTCTCACAATAGTTTTTAATCAATGCAAACAGAACTATCCTCCTTCAACGTTCTCTTCTACTAGATTGATTTCGCCACCCCTACTATTAACTTGAAAAAAGTACCTTTAATGATAGTAAATATTGTCGTAGTAGAACATACGCAAGAGTGTCATAGGATACTTCGAATTCTGACTCGTGGTGGTTATGCAAATTGGCCGATGCACTCTATTTTTAATATTTCATACACCATTGGATATAATAAATTATGGGTATTCTTGCAAAAAACATAGACCGATGGTTTAACAATTCCTCCATGAAACCCTCGGCTATGGCCATATCGCAGCCTCTTTACTAAAAAATACGAATACGATAAGCCTTGCTTTGGAGTTTTAACGGATTTTATCGTTACACTGTGAGAGGAAAAAACTACAGAGAGATGTTTACGATCAGTTCTGCCTCAGGATCATTTTTTTGATGGCTTAGATAAACTGAACACCGATCTCAGAGGCTATCGGTGACAATCCATCACAGACTAGTAGTGATCATATTCTTGGCGTAGAATGGTCTGAAGAATTTATGTAGCCATAGTCTATACGCTTCCAAAGGTATGCTTCTCGTTAACGAAGACAATGCAGTTCGTTCCAAAGTTAAACGGTTTTTGATCTGCAATTTTCGCTTTACAGGCACGCGTTATCCCTAAACGAGAAGGTCCGAAAACAAAGCAATGCGAGTGTAACTCCATCTGTATCTTCTCTACTATCTACGTCTTGGTAAATTGACAATCTTAGCCTGTTTCTGGTCGTACTTTCTTCAATTAGACCACTATCAACACAGTCCAATTCCAAGTGTTTAAGATTCCGTCGTCTCATTTTCCATCCCGCCCCTCAAATCCTCGCGTCGATATGCTTTTTTCGCCTTCGTTTTCCTCCGACCCTTCTCCTGTAATATAGGGGGGTGAATGGCAAGAAAAAACAACAGTAGAATGCGGGACAAGCGCGAAGACGAATGCGACTAGAAAAGAGAGAAACGCAGCAGCAACAACTGATGCCGACACTCTTCGCCTCCGCCCCCTTTATCTCGAATGTCACTGAAAGACTAGATGCAACAGGCAAGATTTGAAGCCTGCGTGCCTTCAGCAACGTCTTTTACCTCCTCGAGACCAGAGGAATATTATATAAGGGATCAGTTAAAGTGAGAAAGTGCAGATCTGCTGTGCATGGTTCTTTTCTTTCTTGTTACTATCCCTTTTCCCTTGTCTTGATTTTTTCATTTGTCTGTCGTTTTTTTCTCTCGAGCATATAAAAGATACAAGCACCAAGAAAGCAACTCTCTTCTGCTCTTGTCTTCTTCTTCACCACATTGACCAAGAATACAAGCGAGAACCATGACTGCTCCAACAGAAGCCACGCATTTGCCCATTAGGGAGAAGATGGAGGCCCTTATCCGTCGCAAGCAGCAGGAAATCACCCAAGGTTTGGAATCTGTAGACACAGTCAAGTTCCAGGCCGACAAATGGACTCGCGGTAACGATGGTGGCGGTGGTACCTCAATGGTCATCCAAAACGGTTCGACTTTCGAGAAAGGTGGTGTGAACATTTCTGCTGTCTACGGTAATTTGACCCCTAAGGCTGTTCTAGCCATGAAGGCGGACCATGCCGACTTGGACTTACCTGTTGACCCCGAGACCAGATTGCCTGACCCAGAGGGTGTCAAATTCTTTGCCTGTGGGTTGAGTATGGTTATCCACCCAAAGAACCCTCACTGTCCAACGACCCATTTGAACTATAGATACTTTGAAACTTGGAAGAGTGACGGAACCCCACAGACTTGGTGGTTCGGTGGTGGTGCCGATTTGACACCATCCTACTTATACGAGGAGGATGCCGAGTTATTCCACACTTTACACAAGAAGGCGCTGGACAAGTACGACACCGCCTTATACCCTCGTTTCAAGAAGTGGTGTGATGAATACTTTTACATTCCACACCGTAACGAAATGCGTGGTATCGGTGGTACTTTCTTCGATGATTACAACGAAAAGGACCCAGAAGAGATCTTGAAGATTGTCGAGGACAGTTTTGACGCTTTCTTACCTTCTTATCTTCCAATTATCAAGAAGAGAAAGGATATGCCATTCACCGAGGAGGAGAAGAAGTGGCAGTTGATTAGACGTGGTAGATACGTCGAGTACAACTTGATATACGATAGAGGTACCCAATTTGGTTTGAGAACTCCCGGCTCAAGAGTCGAATCTATCTTAATGAGTCTGCCAGAGCACGCCTCTTGGATCTACGACCACCACCCTGCTCCAGGTTCTAGAGAAGCAAAATTGTTAGAGGCTACCTCTAACCCAAGAGACTGGGCCAAATAATGAGACATGCCTTCTCAATGTTTCCTAGGATCGGCTGCTTATTTATGTCTTTACCTACATGATTTATTTATTTTTAACCTATGTATGGATAATGAATTTGATCTTTTGTTTTATTTACTTTATGATAGTTCTTTTCTTGCTGATTATTTGAATGTACATATGTGTTGCTTTTCACATACGTACTTAGTATACAAATTTTGTAGATGAATAATGATAATGCTTCTTTCCTTCTCCCTTGGCGCTGCTTCTTCAGTTTTCCTTCCACCTATGTGCACAGTTCACACATTTATAGAACGTTGTCATCGGCTCATCTGCGGATCTGATCTGCAACTGGAAGAAGTACGCGCTCTCACCACCACATTTGTCATAGTTTGGACACTGGACCTTCGTTTGATCGACGTTGTCCCAACCGCCACCGAGAACATCGTCGACCTCCTTTCTTGCCAACTTCGTCCTATCGTAAATCTCGATGCCCTCGATGGGGAACTCGTAGGGGCACGAACGGCACGTCAGAGTGTAGACACCGTTGTCAGCGAGCGCTATCAGTAACATGTTGTTGCATACTGGACAGAACGACAACATCGTGCGATATCCTCGAGCCCTCGCAGAGATATAGTGCGTATCGTGATATCAACTTTCGATGTCTATCCCATTTATATTCGTTTTTTTATTTTTATTTTTCCTGGAGATGAGCTTTGACAAAATGACAAAGATTCAAGGATGATAATATGATGATGATGATGATGATGTGTGTTTACAGATATTTCTAACTTACATAACATATATATGAGTGTCTATCACTCGGCTAATACAATATAATATACAAATGGCAAAAAAGATGTGAGAGGAAGAATAGTCGTAATATCATAAATGGGAAGACGAACTTGCCATATCTTTCATGAAACAAAAATGAACAAATGGAATATATTAAATCAACACCAGAAATGATACATCTTGACCCAGAAGGGCGCCTTTTGCAACTTTAGCTTATTCTCTTCCTCCTCTTGCTTGATGAACTCAGGGTCGTATATCCTTCTGTGGTAGTCTAGATCGATATTCTCTAATGGATTCAAGAAGGTGAAATCTCTGTTCCACAGCATGTATCCGAAGTAGAAAGTGAAGAAGATCGGGAATGCCAAGTAACTCTCAAAGAAGGACAGCGCACTGACGGGGCTGCCCGGTGGCGCCAGAGCGACCCAGAATTGAGCGAAGAACACCAGGATGTTGAAGAAGATCCCGTAGATGGACCCGTAGACGCCCGTCGTGGCCCTGTACCCGAGCTCGTTCATGTCCCTGCCCTGCACCTTCATCGCCTGCCTGAAGCGGACGTGCGAGAGCATGATCCCGGACCAAGTGAACAGCTCGCTCAGCCCCGCGATCGCCGCGAGCCACGTGAACACCTCTTCCTCCTTCTTCGACGCCGCGGCGAACCCGATCACCCCGAACAGCGAGCAAGTGCACAGCGCAGTCAGCGGCCGGCCCTCCCTGTCGATGTACGTCAAGTACTTGGGCGCGAACCCCTGTTGCGCCAGCGAACACATCAGTCTCGGGGACGCGTACAGCGACGAATTGGCGACGGATATCAGCGAGATGAGGATGACGGCGTTGATGATGTGGGGGACGACCTTGACGCCGTGCAGGGAGGCCGCGAGGACGTAGGGGGACGCGTGTGTCGCGGAGCCGCTGGAGCCCATCAGCTGGTCGCTGTCGTAGGGCACGTTGAACCCGACGAGGATCATGGTGAGCAGGTAGATGATCAGGATGCGGTATATGGACTGTTTCGCCGCCGTCGGGGTAGATTTTCTTGGATTTTCCTGCTCGTTCACCGACAGGACGTAGAGTTCTGTTCCACCGTAGGAGAAGTACGCGGTGACGAGGATGAAGCAGACGCCCTTGAAGCGGCCGACGTTCGTGTCCGCTGCGAACGCGCCGGGTGTGTGCCAGTATTTGGCGCCGATGTACCCGTCCGTGCCTGCACCACCGCAGTTCACGACGATGGAGAAGATGATGAACCCTGCGATCATGAGGATCTTGCACGAGTTGAAGATGAACTCCGCCTCCCCGTACGCCCTGACGCCGAAGAAGTGTATGACGAGCAAGAACACGTAGAAGATGACGACGAAGACGTCTGCGTTGATCGAATCGTTCCAGTACTTGATCGTGAGACTCGCACTGATGAGCTCGAGGGGCAGCACCGTCAGCCACTGCAGACAGAAGAGCCAGACGGTGGCGAACCCGAAGGGCTTGGAGATGAAGGAGGACATGTACGAGTTGAAGTTCCCCGGCAGGGTCGGGTACGTGACTGCCATTTCCCCCGCAGCCTGGATCATGAAGTACGTGACGAAGGAGACGAGCCCGTAGGAGATCACCAGAGGCGCGGGCCCACTCGCGTGCAGCCCCGAGGCGTTGGCGACCAGAAGACCGGTCCCTATGCCTGTCCCCAGGGACATCATGACGACGTGGCGGGACTTCATGGCCTTCTTGAGGTGAGTCTCCGTCGCGAGGGAGGTGGTGCCGTCCTCGAGGTCGTTGCTGTGCGCATGGCGACTGGGCTTCGGTCTCTTGAAGGAGTCCACGAACCTGTGCACTAGACCCGTCCTGTCCTCCTCTGCGAAGTCATCCGCTGCGTTCTTGTGCGGGAACGAGTCCGAGAGGTTGTCGAACCTGTTCGAGGATATGTCCGTTACTTGGAACTCCTGCGACTTCTCTATGTTGGAGGAGAACCCCTTCTCTGTACCAGACATGGCTCTGTGTGGTATGGTACAAATGTCTGAGTTAGAGTGGTGGGGAGGATAGCAGCTGATTCTTGCACTGAAAGTATATAAAGATGCAAAGTACACTCGCAAAAAACACGCCTCCATCTTTACCGAGTGCGTACACTCTCAACGATTCGAAGCCAATCTTGCGGAGGCGAGGACGACACTTCCACGACGAAAAGTTTTCCTCGTCTCGACACTGGGAGAATCCTTCATCCAATGGGGACGGACCGGGACCCACCTCCACCATCTGCTGCTCTTGGCACACCGATGCCCTCCGTCTGCACCGCGGTGAAATCTGGGCACGCTGCCACCGTCGCCGAGTGAAAAAAAGAGCCGTGGGGGGGGCGTGCGGCCGTTTCTGGAGGGGCTGCCCCTATTCTTTAGCGCCTCGCCCCTCGTCATGCAGTATTGCACCCTCGTCTGGGCCGTCGTGTTTGGAGCCGCGGTGTTTGGAGCCGTTGCCAACCCTCGTTTGCGGTTCAGAACCCTGGTTGGATCTCAGAACCCTGGATTGCTGTCAGGGTACACCGGCGTCTTGCTCGAGCATCTACAGTGCACACTGTCCACCGCCTGCGATTGCAGCGATTAGTAGTACTGCAACAGCACCTCAGAGAAAATGCTGTCCGCTGCATCGTGTGGGTGGTGGTGCATGGTCCGTAATCTCTGACTCAGCAGAGACCGCGGCCTAAGCGTAGATACATGCGATATATCCTCAAATGCAAGTGAAACCCTCGTAAAAGCGAGGTTTCATACGCCAAGCCGTCTCGAGACTGCACGCTTCCTCAATCACACTACCGCACACTGCAACGTCTTGACACCTGGCTCGGGCCGCGAGTAGCCCCATCGTTTAACGTCAGTTCCGATCATTCCTTACGAGACAATCGCCCCTTCCCTCGAGAACAGCCGCCGAGCTATATATACATACAGACACACACAGACACACACACACAGACACACACAGACACACACATACACAGGCATCTCGCAGACACGACACATGACGAGCGAACACACCTTCCCAGCGCTGAAGAACGACCTGATCCTGAGGACACTAAGGGGCGAGCCCGTAGAGAGGGCGCCCTGCTGGATAATGCGACAGGCAGGCCGCTACTTGCCGGAGTACCACGACGTGAAGCGCGACCTGGACTTCTTCACCGTGTGCAGGACCCCCGCGCTCGCCGCGGAGATCACGACACAGCCCGTCAGGCGCTACGCGGGCCTGATTGACGCGGCGATCATATTCAGCGATATACTCGTGATACCGCAGGCCCTGGGGATGCACGTCGAGATGGTGGACGGGGTCGGGCCGCAGTTCTCGCGGCCCTTGCGGACCGAGCAGGATATAGAGCGTGTGTTGCAGTACGACGTGGACGTCGGGACGAGCCTCCGGTGGGCGTTCGACGCGATCACGCTGACGAGACACACGCTCCAGGGGGAAGTGCCGCTGTTTGGCTTCTGTGGCGGGCCCTGGACGCTGCTCGTGTACATGGTGGAGGGTGGCGGGTCGCGCCTGTTCCGGTTCGTGAAGCAGATGATCAACGCGTATCCCGCTGCGGTCCACAGACTGTTGCAAAGGATCACGGACACGGCCGTCGAGTTCCTGGCACAGCAGGTCATTGCTGGGGCACAGCTGTTGCAGGTGTTTGAAAGCTGGGGTGGGGAACTGTCGTCGATGGATTTTGACGAGTTCTCGCTGCCTTACTTGAAACAGATCGTCGAGCGTGTCCCCGCCAGGCTCGAGGAGTTAGGTTTCAGGGAGAAGATTCCAATCATCGTCTTCGCAAAGGGGTCGTGGTATGCACTCGATAAACTGTGCTCTCTGGGCTACGATGGGGTCTCCATAGACTGGACGTGGGACCCCAGGGATGCCGTCGAAATTAACAGCGGCAGAACGACGCTACAAGGTAATTTGGACCCAGGTGTCATCTACGGCAGCAACGAGATCATCTCAAAGAAGGTCGAATACATGATCAGCCGCTTTGGTGGGGGGAAACAAAAATATATCGTCAATTTTGGGCATGGGACACATCCGTTCATGGACCCAGAAAAGATTCGTTTCTTCCTCGAAGAATGTCACAGGATTAGCTCCAAATAATCGTTAGATTTTCGGAATGTATTTCGTATGTAACGCCGACTCTGTAAATAGCATCATTTCTCACTGCAAATGTATATCCGTCTTCGTATTGCGATATTGGTGGAAACTCGGCCGAATTTCTGTAGGAAATTCCATATTGAAATTTAAAGTGTTGAAAATAACATAAAATTACACATTACACTTGCAGATCACCGCCGTAGAGCACGGAACTAGCAAGGTGTCTTTACACATTACATTTGCAGAATACCACCATAGTGCGCGGAACTAACTACACACGAAATGAGCACGACACTACCAAAGAAATCGGATCTGTACGTTTATGATCTCTCCAAGGCAGTGCTGGAGTCGCTAAACTTGGTAAGTTTCGACTCCAATTTACATGAAATTGAAACTAAAATACCGAAGAGCGAGCAATCACCACAACAGGAGTTGACTCGAGAGCAGTTGCATGGCCTGAGAAATAAGGCAATATCCTCCAGTTTACATTGCAATGTCTGTCAGCTAGATTTTGCCTCTCAGACGGAACAAAGGGATCACTATCAATCTGAATGTCATGCAACAAATATCAAGAGAAACATATCAGGATTTCCACCCCTCACTATGGACGAGTTTCAAAGGACCTCCAAGCTAAATAAAAATGACCCTACAAATTCAGAGAGTGAGGACGATATTGCTGAAGAATCAGATAATGAAGATACAAATAAAGATGCGGAACTGTCTTCCTCTTCAGATGATGAAGATGAAATGCCACCTACATCAGCATTAACAAAACTAAGGGTAGACGATACTACTGAAGCCTTTAGCTCCAACGTACAAGCTGCTCCCCATCTCAACACCCAATCGCCACAGATCTTCTTCAAATCCAAACTGTTGGAGGATTCGGAAAAGGTCTTCGGTGCATATAAGGTGCTGTTTGACGCTGGCGGATTAAACTCCCCACAAGTAGCAATTAATGAATGGAACAACTCTATAGACCAATCTGCAAACATGTCGGCTCTGTTTATGGTGGGTGGTGGTCATTTCGCGGGAGCAATTGTTTGTCATCAGAGAAAGAACGTCGGTGGAAATGCTAGGAAACAAAATATGACGTTTCACGAGCAGGCTGTCAATTTCCTAGAACACAAAACGTTCCATAGATATACAACAAGAAGGAAGCAAGGTGGTTCCCAGTCTGCTATGGACAATGCAAAGGGTAAAGCTAACTCGGCAGGGTCCACACTACGTAGGTATAATGAGGCAGCCCTGAAACAAGATATAGAAAATCTTTTGACAGAATGGGAACCATATTTGGCAAGATGTGAGAATATCTTCATTAGAGCAAGAAGTGTATTTGATAAAAGAACATTCTTCGAGAATACCTGCCTCAATAAAAATGACCCCAGATTGAAGAAGTTTCCATTTACTACAAATAGGCCAAACATAAATGAACTTAGAAAGGCATGGTGTGAATTGACATATCTAAAAATTACAAATCTGCCAAAACCAATTGAAGAAAAAATATCTGACGCATCGGCCGCCGTGAAAAAGGAAGTTAATAAACCTAAAGAAAGGAAGGAAGAGTTGTCCATTGAGGAAAAACATTCAGAAGAATTGGTTCAATTAGTGAAAAAGGGTAGAGCTCCCCTGATTATTGCATATCTACGCAAGAATAAACTAGATGTTAACTTCCTTCTAAGACCCGAGGCCAAATATGCTTCTACACCAACGTTACTGCATTATGCATCACAACAAGGTTTAAAGCAGATGGTTATTATATTGCTTTCCAGTATGAAGGCAGATCCCACCGTCAAAAATTATTTGGGAAAGACACCTTGGGACTTGAATAAGACACTACCAATTAGACAAGCATTCCAAATTGCAAGATACAACTTAGGTGAAAACTATACTAATTGGGCAGCTTCCCATATTGCGGAGCCTTTAAGTAGAGAAGCAGTTGATGAGCTAAATAAAGAGGTTGAAGAACGTGAGCGTAAGGACAATGAGCAACTAATACAAAAGGAGTTAGATGCAGTCAAAGAAAGGCAAAAATCCGAAAAAGTATCCAAACGAGGATCTGGGAACCTATTAGGTAGCAGTTCCATTTCGATGGAACAGAATTTGAATTCGCTTACTGACGAACAAAGAAGACGTTTGATGAGAGAGCAACGAGCTCGAGCAGCAGAGGCGAGGATGAAACAAAACAAATAATAAACTTTAACCCATAATAAAAGCATTACATACATATATATACTTATATATATAGGAGCTCCTATGTGTAAAAATGTATTTGAATTATAAAGAATAAAGTTAAGACCTTTATATCTAACTTGGTCAGAATTAATCATTGAATTCATAAATCGTCATAGAGAAACCCGAAATATCGGGACTTCAAAAAGAACACTATAGGACTAATTGCCCCATTGTTCTTCTGAAGATATTTCAATACTTTGAACATTATCATCATGGTTCTTGTCCTTTGGATGTAGCTTTGGAACAGTCAAAGTCAAAATACCACTTGAGTAGTCAGCCTTGATGTTGTCTGCATCAATACCAGGATACTTTGGAAGGGATATTACACGCTTGAATTTACCGGCTTGACGTTCCTGAACCTTCACTTTATCCTTGTTCTCTTCATTGATTACAGAAGGAATCTCACCAGTCACGACAATTTGGCTCTTGTTTTTATGATATTCTAAGTTGATATCCTTCTTACTCTTAACACCAGGAACCGTAATTCTTAATTCATAATTCTTGTCGTGATCTAAAATATCAACGGGAATACCAACAGTACTTGTTGGGAAACTGGTTGGAACCATCGCAAAATCATTATCAAACCAGTCGTCTAAGTCAGTAAAGAACCTATCTTCTGGGAATGTAACCCTTTGATCATCATCATTTCTTCTCTTCGTAATTTGCTTAGAGTTACCGCCATCATCACGATCAGTTAATCTTTGACGTCTTGGCGCGTAACCTCTTCTGTTTAAAACCCTATTGAAGTTATCAACTTCATCGTTGATATTATCAAAGAAATCGAAAAATGGATTGTTGTAAGACATCATTATGTTTTTTTTTAAATTACTGTATTAAAACTATTAGAAACTTCTGAATTAAAACGCTTAATAAACCTATAAGTAATTGATAAAAGTGATTGGTTTTCTTACACATGAAAAGAGAAACTAAACTTCAGAAAAACTTCCAATGGAGGAAGGTTCCCTCTTTATATATAATGTATCAAGCATGAACTCAGGAAGCTCACCCTATGAATCCAGATCGAGAAACTTCTAGATAGCTCTATTCCCTCATCTATAGTACCTCCTTGAAAGGGTAGTTTTGCTAGGGTATCCTGCTTCAAGAGAAGTAGCGGTTAGCTGTACCCCTAAGGAGTGATACTATTATATTCGAACATCACATTGTGTCTATTTCCATAAGGGTACCCCCCCTTGCAAGAATTTTTTTCAGCATATTGTTACTGTCATTCCAGGAAATATGGCACATTTTCGAGTATTTTCTAGAATGGGTTGGCATTTTTGATGCCCATATATGGTAAAAAGCATAATACAATAAGATACAGTTTGACAAATAATTCTTCTTAAGATACAATGCTAACCTAACGGGGTTTTTCCGATCTCCAGTTTAATTATCCGGGTTGAACAGTTGAACTTAAACCCCTTATTATTATTTTTGATTTGAGCGGAATATCCATGGTTGGAGCTGAAACGTGGTAGTAAGAGCCGATGTCACGAACTCTCTTTGAATCGATTAAGATCATTAAATTGGACATATCTCAATATCGTTCAAGGAAAGACTGCTTAATAATATCGAACAAGAAGACTGAATATTCACTCCGAGATATATTTAGAAACATCTGAGTCTATTTCAGTCTGGCTAGAATCAAAAACATTAGCGGGATGGATTTGACGGAACAATTCTCATATATCATAATACCTGTATGTATAATCATGCACTATAATCGTAGCAGCAAGTTCACTTCAAGTCAGTTAGGTTTGTAACACTCTTGTACACTACCTGATACCATACCTTATTAACGAGGAAATTCCGTATCTTAACGGTTTTACCAACTGCGTCAAGCTCCAAGATGTGGGTTAAAGTGGCTTTTACATATCCTCTTTGTCGGTGTTAATTTTTTATATCCCTTCAAGTGTAGGAACCGTTTCCTGATTTCCTCCAAAACAGAGCGACTTCTTCCTAATTTGGTAGTGCTTATCCTCGTCAACTGCAGGAACTAATAAGGACCCGGCTGTGTTCTCTTCCTTGACTGGTTCTAACGCTGGATCTTCGAGAAGAGACCCCAAACATTCCGCTATAACAATAGGGCAATTATATCTTCCTGAAGGAAATGCCGCACTTTCCTTTTTGCAGACTGGAAATTCCAGTCAGATATTCCTTCAATCCTTATTACGTGAGAGATTTTTTTCTCCCCTTCGCTAACTGAAAAAAAAAAAACGCAAGAAGGGACATTGCATCTCATATTTGGTAATATTCGGAAATTTGTACTCCGCCATATGTGCTTTTTATTCGAAGATTTTGGGTATCTTTACAGTGGAAAGCTCCTATCGATGTACCAAGCCTTTTGACCGAACTCTGTTTCGGTACAACTATCTAGCGATTGCAAAACCTATTGGCCATGGACTGGATTATTTTCACCACAATCGTTTTGTTGGTATTAACGACATACCTTGTTAGGCTAATTAGCATTCTGCCTTTCTGCAAAGCGCAATCAGCCGATGACGGTGATACACTCTTAGGGAAGGATAAGCAAAATGGAAGGCCAGTTCAGATTTTTGTATTTCTGGGATCAGGTGGCCATACAGGTGAAATGATGCGCCTTTTGAAGGTATACGACCAGTTTCTGTTAGCGAATGGCAACACCTTACACGTTGGTTATTCAGATTCACAATCACTTTCAAAGATCAAAAAATTGATGATTTCATATAACTGTAAGGTAAAATACTGGAAGTTTGTGAAAGCGAGGGAGGTTAACGCATCTTTGTCGACTAGTATAAAGAGTATCCTTGTAACGTTGTTCTCTTCTCTAAGTCATATAACGAGAATCAAATTTGCCATGCTAAACAAACCACATTTAGTCTTGTTAAATGGTCCCGGGACTTGTTGCATAATTACCGTTTGGTTCAAGGTGCTAGACTTATTCCTGTTGTTTACATCATCTAATATCATATACGTTGAGTCATTGGCACGTATAGATACTTTGAGTCTAACGGGGAAACTGTTATACTGGTTGGTAGATGAATTTGTTGTACAGTGGGAAGAGCTGAAAGTGAAAAGGGCACCAAGAGCAAGGTTCTACGGTATATTAGTATGACAATTGAAAACGAGATTTGATTCCATGTTGTCAAGTGTGCAGCTATTATAGAGGAGGTACTAGATTAATCGTAGTTTACGATATGTAGAAACTGATTTCAAGATATTCTCTACCCGAGGTATTCAAATGTATATTGTTGTATTCATTAAATGTTTATCTGTATATAGATATTTATAAACTAACTAAAATCCGTTAAAGATTCTATTGGAAAAGTAAAAAGTTCTCATAAGATTGATAAAGAGTGAAAATTATCTGAAAACATTTTAGTTTCTGGAGTTGATAATGTCAACAAATTCTGGCTTCAAGGAAGCACCACCGACTAGGAAACCGTCGACGTCGGCCTTGTCCTTGAAGGAGGCAGCGTTGGCACCGTTAGCGGAACCACCGTATAGGATTCTTAGCTTGTCAGCAGTTTCTTGACCTAATTCGGAAGCAATGAACTTTCTGATGGAAGCGTGGATGTCTTGAGCATCTTCAGCAGTGGCGGCTAGACCGGTACCAATAGCCCAGACTGGTTCGTAAGCAATGACGACGTTAGTCCAGTCCTTGACTTCGTTGAAAGCGGCAGATAATTGTCTCTTGACAACATCTAAGGTAATACCAGCCTTCTTTTCTTCTAAGGTTTCACCAATACACAAGATGACACCAGCACCGTTGTCTAAAGCGAACTTGGTCTTTTCAGCGATGAACTTGTCATCTTCGTGGAAGTAGGTTCTTCTCTCAGAGTGACCTAGGATGACCCACTTGGCACCAACTTCTTGGATTTGTTCAACGGAGTTTTCACCAGTGAAAGCACCAGAAGACTTCAAGTAAGTGTTTTGAGCACCGACAGTGACTTGCTTCTTGTTAACTAAAGAACAAGCGTAGTCTAAGTAGGTAGCTGGTGGGCAGATAACGACCTCAACGTTTTCTGGAAGGGAAGCGTTGTTTAATCTTTCAACAATTTCCTTGATAGATTGCTTGGAACCGTTTAACTTGAAGTTACCACCGACGAAGAAAGTTCTGGCCATTTTATATATATTTCGATACTATGTGAGTATTTGGTGATATAAGAAAGAGAACAAGAATAAATAATGCACAATATCTAAAAAGACTTGTGGCAAGAGAATGCTAGTGAAAGACATTCTATATCCACTTTTAAATCAATATGATATATATAGTCAAGGCAGTGAAATTTTTGTAACGTTTGTTTAGATCGGTCTAATTACTGCGGTAATTTGGCTGGTGGCTGCCAGATTTTTTTGGTAGAGGGACCTTTAAAGAGTCCCTCCTAGGTTTAATAGGGCACAGTCTGCCCAACCGTTGATGTTTTAAGCCGACACACAATAATGCATATTTATTTAGACAGAACTGTGTCGTGTGAAAACAATCGCAAAAATACCTTGTGATCTATTTTTTTTTTTTCAAAAACGAAATTGTGGAAGCTACACACCCAGACACATACAGGCGGATGTCCAGGTGGAATTTAGAAGAAGTTCAGATTGTGGCATCTCGGAGGCTCCAAAGACTTCCTTTCCGAGCGTCGTGCTTGACATATCTATAGTCATATTTTGGCATTTTGAGACACATATAGCTGTGCAATGTAATACAATAACAGTTCTTTTTCCATGACAGGATACATCAGATTACGGACGGTGGAGGTTATTTATTCTATGATCAAATTGACTTAGTGTCCCCCGATTATCTTCCATTATATCTGTGGAAGATAAAGGATGCCAGAAAACTTTACACAATGTTATGTTATTTTTTCATGAAGTCATAATACTTGAGTGAGGATATACCTCAGTCTATATATATAAATAAATAAAGATCATATCATCCCTGGTTTGGTCTTGTAGAGTTCAAAATTGTATTTTACTATAGTCCCTTTGGTTATTTGCTTGGAATGTCATAGTTAAGGTATTTGAGATAATAGAAAAGATGAAGGAGTCATGGTATCTCAGTGTAGTACATTTGCTTATTCTTTAATACGCATATCCCATTTAGGAAGTTTTGTTCTTAGAACGTATTGTCCCGTCTGATCATCAAGCTCCATGACAATAACACATCCGTTAGGAACGTTGGTAAAGGATTCAAATTCTTCGTACGTCCATCTAAACCATTTCATTAAGAAAACACGCGCGTATATCCCATGTGTTACCAGTACTATAACGTCTCTAAGCTTCTTAGACTCTCGCTCCTCGAAGTGTCTAAAGAGTGTTTCTTGAAAGCTGGCTACGCGATCGTAAACGTCGGCCGCACTCTCACCTTGCGGGAATCTAAAAAAGAAATGACCATAAGCAGCCCTCTTCTTAAGCACATCTTGCATACTGCTGACTTCTTGGTAGTTACCGAAATCTTGTTCTCGGATTCTTGGCTCGTCCTTAACTCTGTAATGAATGTAATCCTTCGCCGGATCCTTCTCTTCCAAATTGTGAGTAACCTTGTCGTTTATATACTCACCGCTCGTCTGCACACCATACGGCCACACCGCATATTTTTGTTTGCCAACAGGCTGATACGATCCATCTGGGCAATTCTTCACATTGCTGTATTTGAGGTTATACTCATCAACAACGTTCAATACACCCTTTAGAGTCTCTCTTGTCCTTCTGTACGGTGATGTGTAAAACACAATATTATAATCTTTGTCCTTGTTCGATGGTTTGTAACCTTCAAGTGGTAATCCCTTACAGACTTTCTCATCCTTGATTTCATATTTATCAGCTAGCTCTTTGACTATATTTTTATCCTCCAGATTCAATACTTTCATTAACTGCACTCCAGCATTTTGGGCTTGTGTCCAACCTTTTTTCGTTAAGGCTATAGATTGATTAGGTGTATATTCATTTACCGATTTATTTATATTGGACTCACTCTCTCCATGTCTGATCAGGACGATAAGTCTCGGCTTCTGTCTTCTTTTAAATGCATGTTCGAGATCGGGTATCGATTCATGTGGGATCTCACTACTCATTTTAGCGTATCACCTGTATTTAGGGTTGTTATTCTTTAGATACATTTCTATTGCGAAGAATAAACTGGTTAAGCAAAGATTTTTTTTGATAGATTTTTGCTATGGTATAAGAGTCTTAGTCAGAAAAGAAGTTAAACAAAGAATGCGTCACACGTTAAGGCAAAATAATCATGAACATCTGTATCGTAAGAGGTGGTGGATATAGCATATGTTACAAGTTTAAAGATAAGGATATCAAGTGATGTTAAAGTATGTAATGAAATGGACAAGAGAGACCTCTGACACTATGGATAGAGCAATTCAAGTATTTCACTGACAACTTAATCTCTTGTAACCTCATTAGCGTATTGTTCATCCATTGATATATCTGTGCTGGATTTGAATGACCCATGTTTTTTCCGAAATAAGGGCATCTATTTTATACAAGATATGTTGATCAGAACTAAAACTACGATATTAAGGGGGGCACGGATCACTACCTTGCCTTTTAGAGTATTATTTAGAGATATTTCGCATTTCTTAGCAGTTAATGATTGAGAAATCATACCATATATGTTATATGCTGGGTCCAAAAGGCGGTACACAGGCACGCAAATTGTCATATAATATTTACATCATAAGGTTGTTCCTCTGTACTATGTTTAGAAGAGGAGAGTTTAACTATAATGGAATATGAATTGATATGGTACAAAATTTGCAACAGTCGGTTTCTTGCTGGAACTAACCACGACACAGAAAGAGATACACCCTATCTGCTTGCGACTACAGTCCACACTAAAAGTTATATAAGCTAAAATTAATTTGACTCGGCTAGGTATGACTTCTCTCTTGGTGTAGTTTGTGGGGTGTAGCCAAGAAGGGTAAGACCACTAACCTATTGTATTCAAACTCCGGTTCCTAGAGTTCTTTCTAATATATTTTCTTGGTTTATTGTCCGGAATAGAAAGGGGGTACTCATAAAGAAGTTCAAGGTTCCATGTGGCACTAAAGTTGCTATCGTTGAGATATGGAGGATCCAGATCCATTCCCCTTCTTAGAAGACTAGGCCTGTGCTCCTCTCTCCAATCATTTCGTTGGTATGTCAAATTTTGTTCGAAGCCTATTTTTTCTTCGGGAAAATCGTAGAAACAAAGGGATTTACGTATAAAATCCCCAGCCGGATATATCGAACACCTTCCTAGTCTCTCCAGATCTTCAGAAATATTGGCCTAATTGGTTGGAAATTGCCAAAGCGAAGCCTGAATTGGTTATACTCAGGGTCATTTCCTGTCGTGAAGAGGTTCTCTGCCACCCTGCACTCACCCTTTTGTTCTTTCAGATAAATATGCAGATCTTATCGGCCAACGTAATGGTTACTATTCTTAGCATTATATGGAAGGAAACTGAAGTAAAGGAAGGTAAAATGGCGTAGAGGGGTTATCAGAGATTTTCCGATGGTCATTCCTAATAAAAGAAAATCAAACCCCTCGATATTCATTTAAATTTTAAGGCTCATTGCCTCTAAGGTTGAATACAGCCATTTTTGATATGACGAATATATTACCTAATTACCGTATTTCTTATTTTATTGCACTAAGGATTCCTTTTACTTACTCTCTTTTTCACTGTGTCCGAGAACTTCACTGGTATCCTCGACTGCTAAACAGGAATTCATGGTATCTGAGCCTGCGAACTGTTTCTGAAAACAGTTCAGGTGCAAATGCAAATCTTTTTTTAAAGCTGTGTGGCACATTTTGATAATTGAGTGTTAACCATAAAGGCTGAAGGCTCGACCGCCGGTTTATGACAAGGCAATTTGAAGGAAAGATTACATGATGATGTCACGATACATAAACGGCTATTTTCGTTTATCGTTTCGAGGTTTTCTGAAAAAGGTCTATTGTAAAGGCTCTATTTTTCCGTAGACCCTCAATCAAACAACAAAAGCTGTATTCTCTAAAAGTAAATCTGATGAAGATTTCTACTGACTCCATAAGAATGGGTAAAACAAGTAATTTTTACGCAATTCTTTCGGAACAAATAGGGGGAGGATTCTTTGCTGGATATGAATAAATGGTAATTTCCCAGTACTCCATGCGTAAAGTCATATCTCCTTACGGTTAAGCAATAAGGCAGATCTTGGCAGAAGATTTCTATAATATTTTGGGGAAGAGGACAAATTATACATAATGGAACTATAAAGTTAAGAACTCTTGACCGTATTTTATTGTTATTGTTAAATATTTTCTTCAAACTGGTTGAGATCTTTCTAGTTAATTTTTTTCACAGGAAGAGATGTCACTAACTCACAGAGGTAAACTCAAATTGTATATGTCGATTAAAGTAACCTCAGCGATAAAATAGTGTGCATTAATGTTGTTTTATCCAGAATCTTCTATGTGGCGCTCCGGAAGTAATGCCATGAAGAAGATAGATAACAAGAAAGAGGAAAAAATGTTGAAAAGAGTTGTCTCGCAAGAAGTTGATCACTCTCCTCTTGAGTATAATTTTATTTCACGAAAAGAGAATAATGTTAATGAAGATGAAATAAACGAGGAGGAAGATGAAACTAATCACAATGAATTCAAAAATCTCAATTCGACAGAATACTTTTCAAACTTAATGCAAGGTCTAACATTTTCAGAGCTATCTAAAACGAATGCCTCCTTATTAGGAAAAGAAGATGATAAAAACTCGCATAATGGAAATGAAGCCTTGTTTATTAATCCCTTAGATGTGGAAAGATATTTCACGACGCAAGCAAGTGGAATTTCGAGTGAAGGTCTGCATTTAACGGTATCTGCACCCACAGAGTCTGTACGAAATTCTCCCTCGTCCTCCTCTTCTGTTTTCCCCTTGAATAACTCCTCCCCAGTTACAGGTCAAACATCAAAAGTAGATCTCTCATCATCCATTATTGGATACTCCAAAAGGAATAAATATATATGTCACTTATGTGGAAAAGATTTCTCAAGGCCGTCATCTCTACGGACACATCTAAACACTCACACTGGTGATAAACCGTTTATTTGCCCCTACGATGGGTGTTCTAAAGTTTTTAACGCAAGATCAAATATGACGCGACATTATAAAAGACATTTCAAATTATCCTCTGGAGAATACCAACTTCCTTCTGGTGAGATCATTCAGGAGGCACCTAGTCTGAAACGCTTGTTTTCAGAATCAGGAAAGCGCATTTAAGAGAGGTGTATAGGTTATTATGAATATTCTGAACTGGCTGACAGTCTCTTCTTTTCAGTATATGTAAAAGAAAGTACTTACCATAGAAATAGGCAAGTACGGGGACAACATTAAGATGCAAATTATAATTGATGATATATATATGTGGATATAAGTATATATATATGTGTGTGTGGAGGGACTAAAAGATGTGAGATGATGTATTAATTTTTTTGCTGGGTCATTAATGGGAATCTTTTAGTAAGTGCAAGATGTGGATATTTGATGAGTAAAAGCCTAAAACGATATGGTATAATAGGCTGTCTAGCGGATCTGCTCAGCTAAAATTGGAATCTTAGTCTTTCGATTAAGCAGTCAATAGCTTCAAAATTCATATCATTTTCTGCAAAAGACATATGCTTTTCGGAGACTACATGTTCATCCAAAGAATCATACTTGACCCTACAGTTCTCACAATAACCTGAATTTTTCACAACTGGCTTTTTCATTAGTTTCTGCTCTAAGTTAGCAGTAGTAGTAGTAAAAGGCATACTAGTGGTCACTTTCCTGGAGGCCTTTGCCTCAATGTTATTAGTATCACACGTATTATCCATATTCTTACGGTCGAATGAATGCTTTAGGTTAGAGCTCATGGATTGTATCTCTATAGCGGCATTATTAGATTTGGTGTTTCCCGTCTTTCTCGTTCCCACATCCAATTTTCTGTCCACGAGTCTATTTAAACTCTTGATATTCTTGCTCATTACGCTAGCCTTTGTCGGGCCCAATCCATTTCCAAAGGATGTTGCAACGTCATTAGATTGATGGACACCACTAGCCTTGATTTCAAAGGGAACTTTAGACTGTCTCTTTGATGAGGCGCAAAGGTCATCCTGAAAATCTTCTGTTTCTTGTCTCGTCAAAGACACTAACATTGGGTGTTTCAACTGTGGAGCTGAAGGCTCCTTCCAATTTACCACACTTTTATTATTAGCGGCTACATCTGCAATCTTGATAGCACTAGCGGCAGCACTAACACCTGCGTTCTCGATAAGATTCTTGGCAGAGCCTGGTACTTCCTCGATTTTGGGGGTTCCATATTGTTCTGCCTCCTTGGGATCCCCGTTGTTTATTTCCTCCTTTGAATGCGAATTCTCACTTGGATCGGCACGCTCGACTATTGTGTTCATTACAGATTTCTTATTGGATTCGCACAATAGCGCGTACCTCTCCATAGAATCAGAACAAGTGTGCGGAATAAATAATAAATTCTCTTGCGTCTCAGATGAATCAGGCTGTGCATGGTATTGGTACAATTGGCGTAATTTTATAGCGTAGTCCCTGTTCAGCTTGTCCCTATTGTATCTTTTCAGTACTCTCTTTGGCGATTCCTCGTTGCAGTATCTGTCGCCAACGAAGGGACATCTGCCAAACGTCCCCATCTTCAATACAGGGTAAGGCAAGTTATCCTCGTCTGTTAATTCTTGCGGCCTCCATTCCAGTGTGATTATTGGTGCCCACGTCTGCCACAGGTCGTACATGTAGACGTGTGGATATTTGAAATAGTGGATGTCGTCTCTCTTGGTTCTTGGATCTCTGTCTGCAGGCCCGTACAGTTTTTCATTTTGTAACAGGTTTGACAGACTAGGCGCCGCGAGGACGGGAACTTTGTTCTTGACGATGGCGTTGAAGTCGACATCCAGGTTAGTGAGGAACCTAAACGCCTTTTCGTAGCCCCAAACCTTCATGAAGCTCTTCTTCGCCCTCGCCAGGATGTCTGTTTCGTTAAATAGATGAATATTATCTGTGGATCTGGTGGTGACCACGATCGTGACGCTCGTGTCGAAGAATTGCGTGATGTGGGCTCCCAGCGATTGGAACCCGCGCTTCAGCAATTCTTTCTTCTTGTCGAGGCCCTTTTTGTTCTTCAGGTTCTCGACGTTATGCTCGGTGGTATCGAAGTATATCCTCGAGTCCCTCCTCATTATCTTCTTCCAGTTGCTCTGCCACTCGAGCAACTCCTTCGGGGTCACCTTCGCCTGTGCGGCGTTCTTCAGCGCCGCGGGTTTCGATATCAGGACTGCTCCTTCTATCGACCTGGCCCTTTCCACTTTGGGTCTCTTGCTCTGCGCCAATTGTTGCTGTTCCAGTTTCTCCAGGGACCTCTTCTTCGTGGTCGTCAGTGAATGCGACACCATCATGCCGTCCTGGTTGTTTACACTGTTAAACGACCCATTTCCGAGTCCTGGCGGCTGTCTCAGATTCGCATCGGTTTCCTTCAAAGGCGACCTCACAGCGGTCTTCATCGGAGACGCCATCGTTGTGTTATGTGTGTGGATATTTGGTCCTCGGTTGAGCTGCACTCTAGCTTGCCTCTTCGTCCCGCCAGGATGTGTCTAATCACAAGCGAATGGCCCTCTGCGATAAAGGAAACGCGGGATCAGAGGCTCGCTAGCGTGTTTATTTCTGCTAGCTTTTATTCCACTGTTATTTTCCACTCGAAGGCGCGGTTTCCTGAAACGCGACGGGAAAAACTCGGGCACGCGTTTTGCCGCTTTGGGGCAAGCGGTTTGGCGGCTAGGGTTGCGGTGCGAGTGGGAGGGTCGTTGTCGGGTCGAGGCAGGGACATCGAGAGTGATGGTGACACCGAGAGTGATGCTGGCTGTCACTGAGGGTGATCGGACAGGAACTCGTAGATTTCATGGGTATGCAATAATGGGGTGATCTATATATATGTATGTATATATATACGGTTGTATACTAGTTGTATATGTTGAGTGCCCCTGCATGCATACGGTATACACATGCATCCGTGAACATATTGGAGGATGCGGGGATGATTTGTCTTGCAGTGAGGTGTTGCTATTGGCGGAGATATACGGAGAACAGTGGTCTGTCGTCTTTTACAGTTATTTCTTGTCCACTCTCTCCATCTCTTCGACGTCCTCGCTTTCGTCGCCGGCCTTGTGTGGTTGTTTTCTGTCCATCACGGAGTCGTCGTCTATGCTATCCTCCTCGTCGTCGTCGTCAAACTCCAGGATCTCGTCGTCGTCGCCGTCCTCGTTCGTGAACCCGCCCTTGTAGTTGTAGACGTCGTCGTTCAGGAAATCCTCCTGGAAGTCGTTGTCGTCCATGTCACTGTCGTACCAGAAGTTTTCGGAGATGTTATTCGTGTTGTCGCCGGTGTTGTTGTTGGACCCCCTGCCGCCGCTCGCTAGGTCAGCCGAGGATTCAGCGAGGTTATCTGTTGAATTCGTCACTGATCTTCGTGCCGACGACGAAATGTACGCGCTCTCGGAGGTGGGCATTTGAAACCCAGCGGGGATGTCTTGCTTCGACCTCTCGACCTCCATCTTCACTCTCTGCTTGTACTGCTCCGGGTTCTTCCTGTAATCGACCGCGGCGTCGACATTTGCAGGCGACGAGGTGTTCGGGTCCTCCAGAAGCGACACTATCGATATCAACACACTCTCGACTGTCTGTACTGGGGACCACGTCTCCGCGGCCGGCTCGTCCGTCATCGGGTCCCCGCTCTGATGCAGGATCGAAATACAGAGTCTGCCGTCCCTGTAGACGTTCGGGTGGTAGATCGCCGGTGTGAATCTGAACTGTGGGGGCGAGAAGGGGAAATCCTCGGGGAACCGCATCTGCGCCTTGAAGTAGCCGCCGTGGTATATCGAGTCCTCGTTCAGGACCATGACGCCGACGTTCCATACGAAGATGTTGGAGTCGTCCTCCAGTTCTATGTGGAATGAGGGGATCGCCTTCTTCGGGTCTGTGAGTTCCCTGTATTGTCGTAATAATATACTGGATGCTGTGCTCTTGCGTGAACTCATGATAAACAGTGGGGGGAGAGGGAAGGGGTGTGTCTGTGGGTACTACTCTGTATGTGTGTGTTCAAAAAACTATAAGTGCTGGGAAAGAGGGCAAAAGGGTACGCGTTACTCTTTTTAGCTCTTTTTCGTGGGTAAACTTGTCTTTTGTGTTAATTTTGTCCTTCTCGGTTTGGGAAGAAACGTTGTAACACTGTGAATACTATGTATAGGAGGTCGTTACGCTCTTGAATATCGATATACACTGTTACTTACAAAGATATGAGTGAGGAAAGAGAGGGAAGAAAAAAAATGTGGGAATTTTATATATGTAAAGATTTTTTTCCTGTGTTGTGAATTCCTCAAATTTGTAATACTGTAATATATTGATAAGGTGGCGTTTGAAGGTTTGTGATACAGTCACCGCATGAGGCTGATGGGTAATACGTACTGTTTACGAGGGCATCGCCGAGGTGCGATGGGGTGTTGTGTATACGTCACGTATGTAGTTGGAGGGGTTTCCCTTGAGGGTCCTTCTTGAACCTGTGTCTCCACAGTCGGACAATAAAAGGATGAAACCGGACTAATGCAACTTTCTGCTGTACCGAGAGAAGAGTAGTGGTTGTTATTTACCAAATATTCCTGTGTGATCGGGGGCAAGTGGATCAAACACCTAATTCGTGTTCGGTTTACAACCCCTCGACCGGGCATTTTTGTGATATCACCAGGGATGGCACACAAATATAGCGAAAGTACCAAGACACAAGAGAATGTACGATATATCCATGATAGTCAGTCCTTGCCTCCCCGCTTTGTAGTCCCCGCTTGCCTCCCCGCGTTAAACTTATAACGGGTAAAGGGCTCAAGATCTGAGGGTGAAACTAACATTTTAAGAAATTTACGGGAATTCGCGATAGGATTCACATGAGAAAATGGCTAGTTTACCAGCGGCTAATACTTCGAGTAACAAAGGGGGGGGGGGGACAAGAGAGCAGCATATTGGAGATGGGGTTCTTTGTTACTTCTGTGCTGTGACTATTGACATTTGGATACTTTGTGTGTGAGTTAGGGTATGTGTTGGTGTTCTGTCTATCTTGTATAATAGGTACGATATTTCCTTGGAAGCATAAATGGTGTAATATTCTATCCGACACAATCATCTACCCGCACGGTATAATATTGGAATAGGCAGGGTGATTAATATGTAGCATTAGAGTGTTTTCGGGGATTGGGGGCCCTTACAGTTAAAATAACATCAAGATAGTTCCAAGAATACGTCATGTTACAATCTATACGGAAGGCAATGAAACCCCATCCAATATGCTAAAGTAAAATATTTGTTAATAAAGTCTCGGCAGTAAGCACCGACAGCTATTTTTCATTCGGTCTTGTCATAAATAGATCCAAGGGTAAAATGTATTTTTGTAACTCCCCTGAAGTGTATTATCCTCTACGGTACAATTGTAACCAGTCATCACTCTTAACTCGCCATGAAGACTTGTTTGATCGAGGGAAGAACAATTTACTGTACACAAACCGCAACGAATCCAGGAAATCCCAGCATCCGGTTCTATGTCCTAATCAAGACATCGGATCAGAAAAACACATGTCTTGTCATAGAACCGATACGGTTGTAAGCCACTTGATTCCATGATCTGTTTCAAGAGGAGGGAGTCTGGCGGGCGAGGAGTTACTTGGTTGCCACTTTTAAGACAAACAGGCGACGACTGCAGAAAATAGGGACATGGTAAGGTAAAGCTGTCAAACAAAGGATTATTATACAGATGAAACCCGTAGCAAGCACGTTGACAGCTGTGATTACTGTCCCGGGGAGACTGTTTCAGTTCGTTCCGGTGCTTTGATACTGCTTGATTGGGAACTCGCCATGTCTCTTTTCCACAATAGGAGAAGAGACCGCTATTCTTCCCCCGCTTGTCTCTGCATGATTATCTCGACAACGTAGAAGCGAACTACCGTGCCCCACCCTCCGTCTTTCCCCCCGTAGCAGTGGTGGTTTCGCAGTGGGGGAGAAGAGGGGGAAAACAGTTCCCCACCGCTTCCCCGATGCGGTAATATTCCCCTTCGAGCGATATTACTATTTTTACCCAAACAATGGGCACGCAGAAAATTTTTCCCCGACCACAGAGGCACGCGTTGGTTTTTTACGAGAACGCATTTCCGTGGCGGTGGGTGTTTGTTTGGTAAATACACAACGTAAATAAATACACACAAACGCCGCCATCCAATTTACTCGACGCACCGCTCAGAATTTCCCCTTTGGGCAGTCTGATCGTGTGTTGCCACTGCGAAATTGGAGAGTTCGCCAGGTTTTTCAGTTGGATTTTGTCATTTTGGGCGTATCTTTTGGCAACCGTTGATTCGATTTCTGTGTTCCGAAGACAAACACCCGCACAGACCGTTGCACAAAAATTTGTCAGGTCACTTCGGTGAATTAAGATACGCTTTTGCCATTTTATTTTAATCTGTGTGCTTGGTTTCCCAATTTGCCTTGATTCGTTTCTACCGTTTTCGTCAGTCTCGCACATGTATATATAGAGAGATCGGTTCTGAGATATATAAATAGAAACCGTTAGCGAGTAGTCCCTTCCTCTTGTCCTTTGTTCTGTCTCTTTCTCCTTGTGTTTTGGCTTAAATTAACCAACAGACACATTACGTTCGCTACAACAATGCAATACAAGTCTATCCTAGCCACTGGTCTTTTGGTTGCCACCAGCGCCTTCGCTGCCACCTCTACCACGGACTCGTCCTCGTCCTCTCCATGTTCCATTGGTTCCGATGCCACTGCTACTGCTCAGACCGATCTAGATCAGCTTGCCGGCTGTAAGACCGTCACCGGTGACTTGACCATCGGTGGTGAATTGGGTTCTGCCGCTCTCGCCAACGTCCAGAAGATCGACGGTTCTCTAACAATCAAGAACGCCACCAACTTGGTCTCCTTCGCTGCTGACTCCATCAGTGAGATTACAGGTTCTTTGATATTACAAGATCTAACCATTCTAACCACCGCCAGTTTCGGTTCTCTAGAGAAAGTTGAGACAATCAACTTGGTGACTCTGCCGGCTATCTCCACATTCAACTCCAAGTTGTCCAGTGCCGATAACATTTACATCTCTGACACCACACTGGAGTCCATCGACGGTTTCTCTGTCCTAAGTGAAGTTAACGTCTTCAACATCAACAACAACAGATACTTGACCTCCATTGAATCCTCTCTACAAACCGTCTCTGACGCTCTTTCGTTCCAATTCAACGGTGAAAACGCTTCCATCGCCCTAGACAACTTGATCTGGGCTAACAACATCACTCTAAGTGACGTCTCCTCCGCCTCCTTCAACAGTCTACAAGCCGTTAACGCCTCTCTAGGTTTCCTAAACAACTCTGTCGAGTCCATCAAGTTGAACAACCTAACAACCGTCGGTCAAACTTTCACAATCACTTACAACGACCTCCTAAACGACGTCGAGTTCGGTAAGTTGACCAAGATCGGTGGTGGTCTAGTCGTTGCCAACAACACCGAGTTGAAGACCATCAACGCCTTCTCCAAGTTGCAAACCATCGGCGGTGCCCTAGATGTCACCGGTAAGTTCGGTTCTCTAGACCTGTCCTCCCTAAAGTCTGTCAGAGGTTCCGCTGACGTCGAGACTACCTCTTCCAACTTCACCTGTACCGCTCTAAAGACTTTGCAAAAGAAGGGTGCCATCCAAGGTGACAAGTTCGTCTGCAAGAACGGTGCCAAGTCCTCCTCCAAGGTCTCCTCCGTCTCTTCCCACCAAAGAGCCGTCTCTGCCTCCTCCACCGAGAGCTCCTCCCGTTCCACCTCTACTTCTGCTTCATCTTCTTCCTCTGACGGTTCTTCCTCTTCTTCTTCTGGCTCCTCTTCCTCCGGTGCTGCCGTTGCTAACTACGTCCAAGGTACTTCTTTCTTCGGTGCCTTCGCCGCTGTCGCTGCTGCATTACTATGAGGTACAGGTCGTATAATTTTGCCAAATCTCATAAATCACCTTTTAATATCATATCATAATCCAATGAAGCGATGACCTCGTCGCAATTGTATTTACATCCTCATCTATCCATTTGTCGCTACCGCAAGTAGTCGGAGTTCTGATGCTCACTTTCGTGTCGAAGAATTATCGAAATTCTTCTTCTATTCTTTACATTTTAATGTGTCACCAATAAACTTACATAAATTTATAAATCCAAGTTTTTTCGCTTATATTAATATAATAGTCTACGTATAATAATTTTATTCCAATAATACCAGCACCATTATCTTCTGTGCTTCTTTCAAGAATTGCACCAGCACCACTATATATTGCTCTCTTTTCAAAGAATTATACTATCACGATTATCTATTACGCTTCTTTCAAAGAATTATACTATCACGATTATCTATTACGCTTCTTTCAAAGAATTATACTATCACGATTATCTATTGCTGCTTCTTCTCTTGCTGTTGCGCACCCTTGAACCCATACGCGACCAGATTGTAGATGATGAGCCCAATGACCAATTTCCTCCAGTTCTCCTGGATCCACGTCTTCTCCGTAACGTCCTCCTTCTCGTCATCGACGACGACATTCTTCGCTTCCTTCTTCTTGTCTGCGTACGTCTTGGTGACCTTTTTCAGTTTCGTCACAGGTGGTAAGGCGACACTGGCGGATCTCCTCACCCGGGGGACAATAATGTCGCCTTCGCCCGCAATGCCTTCGCCCGCAATGCTGTCTCCCGTGAGGTTCTCCCCCGCAAGGTCCCCCTCATAACCACTCAAAGAGAACTTGTTCACGTCAACGTCGTAAACTAACTCATACGACAGCGGGAGGCTCAGTTCCACGAATGCAAAACATGGCGCCTCCAGCGACGCATCCCCCCCACTGATGCCGAAGCAATACTGCTGGCCGGCAACTAGGGACTCCATGTTGTACTGTTCGTGGGGTGGTATCGTCAGGTTCGTCGTGCGTTTGTCGTAGTCGAGGTGCGCGATGGTCACCTGGTCCCCTTGTCCCAGCACATCGTGTGCGTATAAGTTGAGTGTGGTGGCAACTGTGGTCCCAGCGAGGAGCGCTACAGAACTCAGTCTCATTGCGTTGCGTCGTATAGTGGTCTGAAAGGTGTTCTGATCCGAATTGGAATTGTCGACTGAATGGTTCGAAAGTTCCTACATTTTACTAAAATTGTAATTGTTGCTATTACCTTATTTACAAAGCGGCTATCTAGTTAACCCCCAGCAAGGACCACAACAACCAAAGGATGCGGTATGGCGTTTTATCTCTTGGATTGTTGTCCTTGGTCAAGCATGTGAGGGGAGCAAACTTGCTTCCCGTTGAAGACCCACGAGCCTCGGAAAAGTTCAACATCAATTATCTTTCTCAGGAGGAATGGGATCGATTGAATACTTCTGACAGTTCGTTGATTACCTTTGGAGATGACTTCAGGTGCTATATCCCCCGCAATAATACTAGACTCTCTAGGTTTGAGGAAATGAGCCAAAACGCCACGGTGTGGCACGAGCTCCTCAATGACACATTGAATAGGGGTGTTGAGATATTGGATGAGACTCTGGAGGGAAAATGTATGAGGTTTATTGGTGGCTTTTGGAAATACCAATTTTGTTTCGATAAGGGCCTGGTTCAATATCATGATTCCCCCGAATCTCGGGATATGGTCAATAATTTAGGTGTCCGAACGTTCAGGGAGAATACACTTCTATTATATGATACGGAGATCGGATATTACATTAGTGAGTTTTTGGAGTCCGGTGACATTTGTGATCTCACTGGAGAAGGTAGGCAGGTGGAGATACAGTATGTTTGTGGTATTAATAACGACGTTCCTATGTTACAATGGGTTAAGGAGGTACGTACATGTCAGTACGAGGCCATAGTTGTTGTCCCAGAACTTTGTCAGTTAGAATTATTTTCGAAGAATGAGGATAAATTAGCTGCAATACAGATAGCATGTCATCAGGATGAGGTGCAGGAATTCAAACATAATATTATAAATGTTGTATCTGATTATGAACCTGTGTTTCTAGGAAATGGTGTGTATTTCCTAACCCCAAACAGAATTGGTGAAAAGACTGTACTACTGTACACTGCCGATTCATCCCTCGATAATGTGGGAAATGAAAAAAAGATATACGAAGATTTCGGTAAAGCAATGGGTAAACTGATAACGAAACATTTGTTGCGTGCAGATAATGGAGAAGTAGCTGATACTAAAGACCATTTCACTTGGTTTACCCAAGTGATAGATATCAACTCCAACTTTTTATTCACCTTGAATGTTAAGAAGAAATTAGACGAAGAAATTGAACTTTACTTATTGAAAGATGACATACTGAAAGAACAGAATAGTAATTTTGAAACGTTCACAAAACATATCAAAGAAACTACTGAGAAAAATTTAGAAGATGACCAGTTGATACAACAGAATCATGATCATAAGGGGAACAAGATTAGGCTGCAGTTAGAAACCGGACAGTTAGTTGAATTGGTTAATGAAAAGGATAACGAAAGAAAAATGATAGTGGTCAATGTCCTTGATGACTCTGGAAACGAAATAAGGGTAGATGATGAAACGTTCAATAGCATTATGAATGAATTATTTCATTCTAAAGATCTTCAGGATGTTCTGGTCAACCTGGGGGCATTTGAACCTGAAGAGCAAGTCGGATTTATACCGTTCGAAGACGCTTCGTTTGTGACGCATGAGCAGTTACTTACCGAAAAGGATGACAAAGGCAAAAGTGTGGAGGATCTTGATGTAAACATACCCTTATCAGGCATAAATAAGCAAGAAGAGGAAAGGGAAGATGTTGGAGGTTCGCAAGATATTAGTAGATATACTAATAACATAGATTCTAAAACTCAAACAGACATTACTTCTAGCAAAGATGATCCAGCAAAGGTAGAGAATGACTCGGACAAAGATCGACTAAAGGCAAATTTTGATGATGCAATTAGGACTACACGAATATCTGGCAGTTTAAGCAGCACTTCTTTGGGTCAAAGTCATGAGGAGTCGAACAAGAATAATGATGAAACAAAACGGAGTGATGATAAATCTCATACCCTTAAAAAAGAACCTCTTCTGAATGATGAAAGTATTAACAAACAAGGAGGATATGAACAGTTGACAAATATGGCTGGCATCTCAACAACAACTACAACTCTCGTCAGAAGAACGACACATGCTTCCGAAGGTACCATGAAATCAAGGCTTTCTGAGAGTAACTCACAAACAGAACCCATCAATAAAAAGATTCCCCAAAAATCTGCAGATAACAAGAAAGAAAATACATTGGAGAGTATAGAGCTGCAATTAGAAAATCATCACGATGAGCTGTAACTGAGAAATAATCATGTTTATATCAATACATATAGCTAGCATAGGTAGCAGAGAAGCTATTTTTATGTAAATTCTATGCTAACTCTCTCTTGCTGGTATAATTATTTCTAGCATGTTTTTGCCTTCTACACACTCTTAATACAAGTAATATAAAAGTGGCTTCGAATAAAAATTAAGGTATTTAGAGTAGCTGTCGCAAGTTGAGATGACTTTGACTTTACTATAGCTGTTACATTTGATGTTAATCTTTCAGTAAGGGATTAAAAAACTTTCTCAAACTCAGTTTAACAAGATAACACAGCCCTGACGTAATAGCAATGAAAAAGGATGAGATATAAATAGCGTGAAGATGATTTATGAGGCCCAGTTGTTTTTATGCCGGAGAATTTAATTTTATGATATTCAACAATATTCTTCTTTTAGATTAAGTCGGAAATTCCTTTTTGTCCCATTTATGATTATTGAAAGTCTCACTACTTTAAAAATGATTCGAAAAATAGTATAAAAAATTTGTTGTTCGCGTTATGGATCTGGAAAGGAAATCTAAGTTTCAAACTTGGATAGAAGAGGATCGGTTTGGGAAGACAATCCAAGGAAGGTATGTTATATTATATTATAAAGAAAAGTACCTGTTTTTTTTGACTTGCTTTTATTGAATGAAGGTATAGGTGCCTCTGAACCAGGAGGTGGAGATGTTCCGCAGTCTAGCAGTTTCTCTTTCTCTTCTATTAGTGTGATAATTTTAGCTTCATACTTTTTCCCCTGGCAATCAAACTGATCCCTGATTTTGCTTAATTCCTTTGTGAGCTGTGTATTCAACTGGGAGACTTCTTTCACATAATCTTTATCCTCTTTCGCTCTGAGAAGAGGCTCTTTCTTGAGATCATTCCGAAGGTTGTCTAATTTGTTTTTGTAACCCTTTATCCCCCCCATTCAGGTTTCTCAGATATTTCATTCGAATGTGATTGAGGAATCTGTAAGCCCATTTCACATTGAGATTGAAGTTGAGTATTCGATTCTTTGGGTTTCTTTAACTCACCTTTGATAGCCTTTATTGGTTTTCTGCCTCCTTTAGCTTCCCTTAGGTGTCCTTTAGGTGTTCCCTGATAAATGGGGGTATACCAATCAAGATGAGTTAATTGTAGTGGGTCTATCTTTGTTACAGAGTAAATAAAAGTAAATTAAATTAGCTGCCATAAAGAAAACACAAAAATAATACATATATATATATATAATAAACATATATATCCAGTGACGGTATCAAGTATCCCATGGATTTCGAAGAATTGATCTAGCTGGTCGAACTTTCTCAGTGGATCGACTCACCTGTGTATTGTGTTATATTACTAAATATTTGCCGGAATGATTCCTTACGCCCCAATCACGACACACACCCGGATGATCCTGTATATCGGAACAAACGTATAACTTTTCCCTGTTTTGCTAGTCATTAATTTCGGAGATGCTAGATTGCAAACACACAAAAAAGAACCGTCCCAACGGAAACTCATGTTCGACCAATAAAAGAGGATGAATATTCTTTTACCCAATCATTATAACAGCATTGCCTGTTACCTAACTTGAAAATGAGCGATGGGGGGGAGGGGATTTTGTGTATAAGCTCATGGATTATAAACACATTTCAGAATGTTAAAGGAAATACTTGAATTTTTTTTTGTTCTTTTTATGTCGTTTTGATCTTATTAGGCATTATGATATATGTTGTTAATACGAGTTCTCCATCATGTCTTCGATCATTCTCAATTTCGTACAAGTACGCCTTTCGACGATTTTCCATCAGTTATTGTCGGAACTGGTATCATAGATACTACAAGGAGACCTTAAGTTTGTCGTTCAAGATTACAATTATTAATCATAAGGATAAGGCAAATGATAGAAACTCTACAAGTGGAATTAAAGAAAATAATCACATAAGACAGACGTCGAATGTATTTTACTGACACTTCGTTGTTTTTCGCAATGGTATTCCTGTTTTTCGACAGTTCGGTAATCGGTAAAAATTTTGCACCGAATGACAGGTTGGACAGGAGAAAAAAATTTATCGACTGAAAATTTTATTTTTTATATAAATGAAATGGGATCTCATCTCATTCCATTATTACTACATTTTATACATATTATATATTGTCGGTTGTTTTAGAACACCGGAGGGCAATTTATATATTAAATTGACAATAATACTTTTTAACTACTGTTGTTAGTTTACCTTCTTCATTATCAAGAGAGTTGTTTACAGCGTACTTTGTTTTATTCCTAAAATATGAACAATAATTTTCAGTCTAAACCATCTCCTGCCTCCAACGCCCATTCAGGGCAGTTATTACATTCTTTTCTTGATATATATGATACTTTTCTGTCGTTGTTTCCTCTATAGGAAATCTTGGGTTCCAAACACTAGTTATTGACCTTAAATAAATACATTAGTTCTTTTCTTCGGCTGCATTAGTCAATCTGGTTTAAAATCAAAAAACAAGAAAATAGAGCTCGCGTGGCGTAATGGCAACGCGTCTGACTTCTAATCAGAAGATTCTGGGTTCGACCCCCAGCGTGAGTGCTCTCTTTCCCAATCCGTGATAGTTTAATGGTCAGAATGGGCGCTTGTCGCGTGCCAGATCGGGGTTCAATTCCCCGTCGCGGAGATAATTTTTTTATTTCCGAGTAGCGGTAGATCACGTGATTGAAAATCTTAAATTTCCTAAAGAGGGACACGGTCGTATTCTGGATTAAATGGTTCCTAAACTCTCAAGCAGTACCGAAAGTTAGAACAGCTTTCGAAATTAAACTAACCGTTTACAGTACTCGGAACAAGCAGTTACCTTTTGTTGTGTTTTTTGGGTGGGATTGTTTGCAGGATCGGTAAAACACCTATAACTGATCACTCATTCACCGACCCAATTGAAGTAATTCAAACTCCAAAACCAAATATGCAACATAACCAAACATTTTGGAGTCAAGTAAAGATATAAATGGATTTTTATTTTGGTCTAAGGTGTGTGCATAAATTTTTACTGCAGATTTTTCAATTTGCTCCAATTTCTCTTGCTCTCACCACGATCCATCGTGAAAAGCAAAGTGCTCTTTCCACTATCCATCAAAACTATAATGCTGCTACCGAGGCGGCCAAGCAGCGCGAATCTCTTCTTGAACATAACACTGCTGCTGCCCTCCAATATGTTCAGCAGCAACAACAGGACATCAATAAGCATCATAGCCAGTTGGCTATTCAGATAGAACAGCAACACCTTGCTGCTTCCGCAGCAAGCCCTCCTCCCCCTGCCCTACAAATTTCCGATCATGTGCAACAATATATTGATCAGACCATTGCCACTCGGTTAGCTCCCCTGGTCTCCATGTCTGGGCCCTCTTCTCCTATTGTCGAGACACCTGGCTCTCCTTCTCCTCTACCTCGCGAAGCTCCTCGTCGCATCATGCCAGCATACCACCTATTTGTAACACAATAGCACTGTCTTTTACCAACTAGGATGATGTCTCAATCACGGTATTATCCCACCAGTATCTTTAAAAACTTCCCTTCCTTACCGCTCTTTAACCTAAGGTTAAAATTGATCGAGTTCAAATTACATTGATTAGTTTTTGTTAGGATGGCATGTGGGAGCTACTAGATAAGTTATTGTATATGATATATATTTTCCGTTTTGTATTATTTGCTTAATCTTAGTGAAAGACCAAACCAAGTATCAGTAAGCTAATCATCCCCTAGCTATACTACTACTTGGGAAACTAGTATCTATCCATCATATACTATAATTAAGCCTGTACTATTTCGAAAAACCTCTTTGCACTCTCTAATATTCTTTTAAGTTTAGTATTTTCATTTTATGTTTCTAGTTTTGTGAACTCCAAAAAGCTTAAAAACTAATTCAACAAAGTAAACAAAAACACAAAAAGATAAGTGAAAAGAATTCTACACTTTAAGATAGGGGAATATCGGTTTATATACTTGGGAAAGCACACTATCTATTAGTGCTCAATACTCAAGTTTTCATCACTCAAGCTCTGTATAGTTTCGAACCACCAGACAAAATAATATAAGAGGAAACTTACCTTCTAACGCAGTATACTAAGAAAAAGACGATACGAGGAATACGTCGGTACTCTGATGTGCTTAAAGCTTTAATCCAGTTGTTAGTGGTCAAGGGCCATGAGTTACCTCGAGGCAAAACAAAGGGAATATTTACCAACATGACAACACCTGATTCTGTGAGATTCTATATCATACAGCAACTTGGATAATTTTATCTTTTTGCACTTATTCCACCAACACAAGGGTAAGTTGCTTATGGCCTTATTGTTAGGCTTCTTTGTCAGGTGTGCCATGTCTAACATTATCTCAGCAACCGATTCAAATGATCAACGTCAAATATCTGACTATATTCAAAGCAAACAGGGATGTGCTGCAAAAGACACACTGTTATACAGGAGTGTCGTCGAGAGAGAGATTATGCAATACCAAGAATATGCCCTCACAGCTGTAGAAATTACACAAACAGAATAAAATACAAGAATAATGTTATATAAAATATATTGTAGAAGGAAATGCACAGCACGAAGAGATGGATTAAGCAAGTTCAGTTTTAGACAAATTGAACATGACAGGGTGATTATAGCCCACGAAATGTGGTTTTAGCAAAAAAATATTACTTCACGAAGCACGTTACACAAAGCCGCCGGTTCACTGAAAGCAATTTTCACAAAGCTGATAGTTGCACAAAGTTGTTGGTTACATAAAGACGATTGTTACCCAAAATTGATATTACGCAGCAGCGTTGGTGGCACAAAAACAATCTTACACAAAAAAGGTGACGCAAAAATGATGGTTACACAAAGACGATGTTACACAAAATTGATAGTTACACAAAAGCGATAGTTATAAAGTCGATGGTTACACAAAAACAATAGAGTCATAAAAACGATTGGGTTACAAAAACGATCGAGTTACAAAAACGATCGAGTTACAAAAACGATCGAGTTACAAAAACGGTCGAGTTACAAAACCGATTGAGTTACAAAACCGATTGAGTTACAAAAACGAATGTTACACAAAAACGAATGTTACACAAAAACGAATGTTACACAAAAACGATCGAGTTACAAAAACGATTGAGTTACAAAAGCGATGGTTACACAAAAACGATTGGGTTACAAAAGCGATGGTTACACAAAAACGACTGAGTTACAAAAACGATTGAGTTACAAAAACGATCGAGGTACAAAAATAACATTACACAAAAACCTGTTACACAAAAGCATGTTACACAAAAACATGTTACACAAAAACAGCTTACACCAAAACGGATGACACAAAGTCGACGCTACACAAAACAATGATTACACAAAGATGCTGGTGACACAAAAACGATGGTTACACAGAAACAACGTTACACAAAAGCGACGGTTAACACAAAAACGTTGGTTACACAAAAGCGATGTTTCACAAAAGCAACGTTACCAGAAGTCAAAGCTTACACGAAGTTGATAGTTACACATAACCCTTAAGCCTTAAATTCTAACCAGACTACTTAGTTAAAGTGAACAAAATTTACATTACATCAAAAGGATGGTATTGCAAGAGTAGAACCATCTTGTAGTTAATTTCTGATAACCTCTATTTATATTTCTCTGGGTTTCACAACGTTAATTCGATCAAGGCTGTAAGGCATTGAAAAAGATCAGGTTCCTAATGCTCATTCTTTACAGGCTTTCGATATAACTGGAAGCCTCAATACCTCTGATGTTCCTCAAATGAATCCCAGTACAACTGTTGACCCATATTGCCGCATTTATTAACGGCAAAAAAAAACGTGTTTTGAGAAGGACGCTCTCAATGTAAACCTATTTTCCCTCGAAGCACACCAAGGTTTGAACAGAACAAAAGAAGAAGGTTATCTATGCTGAGATGTAATGTACACGTGTGAAATTAGAGAAGAAAATTTTGCATCCCATTAATAAGTTATCAGTAGGGATAAAGTATCAACTTCATTATCATTTGAACACAATCCGGAGCGACGTTAATATAATTAACTTCAAATTAACTTTCAACCTGTCAATAAAAATCCAATCTCCGAGGCATGTCTGATAGGATACGACTACTTATTTCGAGGGGAAATCCGATTTCTAGGGTCCTCACCTATATATTATACGAAGTAAATGCCGTTCAGAATACGGTCACAACTTTTTGGCGTTACAAGCAACAAGCTTTTTCTTATTATCTGAATACGAAGGTTTAATACACTAGTGCTACCAATTTTGAGATAGTCTGGGCTCAAATTCTTTATTACTGAGCAGGCATATATACATTGTGGAGATGGATAAGTCCAAACATCACGAATCATTATGTAAGAGATCCCATACGGTAGAAAACCGAAAAAAAAATGACGTTAGTGGAAAGTTTATTTTCTGTCTAAGGATTTCTGCAGGGTGGGGAATTGGTGAATAATATTTTGGCATTTAAGCTTTTTTTTTCCGAGGATAATCGTAGGTGACGCAGTTATCCCTTTTCACGAAAAATCAGCTTTTATCTTTGTTCCAAGGCGCAAATCACTGGTCTTACTTTCCAAGTGAAATCCAAGCTAGGCTTCTCTTCTTCAGGTACACACGTGAACTGTGGTTGAACGGAAGGTATGCTGTGATACGTGCAGTCCTGTTTTACCTAATCCCTGCAAATTCTTCGTAACATTTCTCTCCCTGCGAGATTTGGCCCGCCCCCCTTTCTCTTTTATCCGGTTTTGTGTCCGTCACGGAACTTTTCTGCGAGAGGCCGTGAGGGGCTTTTTTTTTTTGTCTTTCCAGAACGCACAGAAAAATAGAGGGAAAGTTAAAATAGCGACTTTCTTCGTAAATCCCTATCCTTTGTCGTCAACTTCTTCTCAGAGACCACGCAGATGTTCTCTTTTATTGAAAGTCTCCAAATAATTCTTGCGATTCGCTTCCATTTCTTCGAAAACCCAATTTCTTCCTCAACAATAATGTCCCAGTGGATGGGCCGTACGCCGTGTCGATGAATATAGATTCTTTTGCTATTTTATCATTTTAAAAATGCAGAAAGGAGATCCATTCTTTCCTCTTCCACTAAAACGATTTTCATTTAAACTTCCACAGAGTTTTGTCTTGGAAAAGCTCATTATTGAGTAATACACACACTTTTTTTTTTCTTTTATAAAAGTAACTGACGCATCGAGCATACATACCCACCCTGTGCTCTTAACTGCTTTAAAGTGTTTTACAACCGAACAGAAAACTACGAAGCTACGGAAATATCCACAAAAGAGGACAGAAGCTTAGTGTTTCATCAAATAAAAAGACATTTATAACCGAGCTAGTTATACATTTCAACGTATTAGAAACCAGGTAGAATTTTTTTACCTCATTAATATAAGAAGAACAAATATAACTAAATGGAAAGCACATCGCTAAAATGAACAACAAAGATATATCACACAAAAATGGAGTGGCTCCTGTGGACCAGGGACAACAACAAGGCCACATCAGTCCAAAGGACTACAAGAGAACTACAGCCCCCAACGAGATGCAGTCCTCGACGTACGTGCAGTTCATGTACGGACATGACAAATGGCCGTATAATGTGGAGAAGGCCTTTACTGCTGCGATGCGGCTTATTATGAAGAGTGGGACTTCAAAGATAAAGATCAGAAACAAGAATTACGGTAGGAACGAGTTGATTTCGCTGTACATCAAGTACCACACCGGCGAGTTCAGGACCAAGAAACAGATCTCGTCTCACATCCAAGTGTGGAAGAAATCGTTGTTGAACAAGATGAGGAGCGGTATGAGTCTTTCACCTGCAGAGAATGAAATCTTAATTTTAATTGAAAAGGGTGCAGAACAAACTGAGGAATCGTTGAAATTATTTTATTCTGTTTTTGAACAAATAATCGATGCGTTTTCATCGCAAAATCAGCAAGCGGACGGTAGATACAAGAGATTACTCCCTGCAAATAGCTACGAGCGGCACCCGGATGTATTCCGGAACGGGGTACCGCAGTACGAAGATGGGTTTCAAGTGTCGCCCAATCACAAACAGGCACTGATTAGTGACCAACAAGATATGTCAAGATTACTGCGACAACAGCCCTATTTCCATAACGTGCCCACGATCGTAACACCGTTACAATCTGACTATGCCGCACAACCTGGTGGGCAAGTGAATTATCAAAGAAATTTCACACAGCCTTATGATCTGAATAGATTTCAAGATGGACAAATAATGAGGCCTACTAATTACTCTATTACACCGGCACCCCATCATAACATAGCATCAGCCCCCGTGTACCCACAGTGGTCCTCAACGCCACATATTGCATCAAATATCTCAGTGGATGGGGACTCAACAACCTTAATGTCAATAACACCGCATACAGATGACGGTTTAACGAACTCCAGTGGTGTTCACAAACCAAATACTTCAGCATTACAAGAGAACCGGAGGGGATTCCATCTGGCGTCCACTACAGCTCAACAGAGCAAGGACGTCAGGCCAGGTCAGGATTCACAAGACTCATACTTTAGGGTACCTAATAACGTCCACAAATCGGCAATGTTGCCACCAATACAGGTCAGTTCGAATCCCAACTTCCCACAACCCAATCCCAACCAACAACCTGGATACTCGGGGGACTCTGATCGTAAAGCATTTCAAACATCTAATATTCATAATAGTATACCTTCACCATACGATAGCCATCCCTACAGTCATAATCCACAGATGGCTCCATATGTTGAATCGCAACAAACAGGAGAAAGCAGGCAAGGTGCGACCAATCAATACTCGTATCAGATAAATAATAACCCAAGGCAACCTTATATTCTGTTACCAAACTTCCCATACCCACAACAGGGTTACCCAATCAGTGGGAATTACCAGCATCCACCGGAATCCAACCAATTATCTCCACAGTACCAATTTCCAAATGGCAACGATTAAAGGAAAACAGAATCTGATAATACAAAGTGAAATGATCAAGGGAATGAAAGATGTGATTTACCTATGAATTTTCTGAGGCATATTTTACGAATCTTTCTATCATTATAGCTATGAGACGTCACTAATTTTTATTATTATAGACACACTTTTATTACCCCATTTATTTTTATTTCTTTATCTTTATCTTTGCTTATGCCCGTTGGCATAATATGCAATCTACTATGTATATACTGTAGATATATAGCTTTTTTGTATTATTTGCATCAAAATACCGTCCTCAGATAGGCGGGTTTTAATATTCCTGGCTAAAGAGTCATCCATTTTCTCTTATCTTTTTGGATGACGGATATTATTTCCACTTTCCCAATACGTGGAAACCACCGTAAAAATCAAATATCCGAACTAGGAAAAACCGAGTTCCACACAACTGGCCGAGATTCAGAAGATGCAAACTGTGGCACAGCGTGTTACTCGGGACGCTCTCTGGCTTGTGATCAACAAAAGTTCGTTCACCGCCCTTAATGTTGTGGGAATAAATGAACTACATATAAATATATTCCTAGGTTGAATATCCTCTGGGTAACTAACAGAAAGATCCCTAAAATTCCGTTTATAGATGTCAAGACTAGGGATTGCCATGTCAACGAAACGAAAACATGATATTTCAATGGGATCAAGAGAAACTAGGAGTAAAGGAGGCAGTAAAGAAGCGACGTTTGATGATAAGGAAAGTCCGTGCTCATTATTCCCCCCAATAAGGAGATGCCAATTTATAGGCAGTTCCGACCAATATATCCCCCTTCAACATGATAAAATCAAATAATAAAATGAATGTTCTCAAAAGACTCAACCTTCACCGAATTATAGGACTTCCATTAAGGACTGAGAAGCAACCTTTTTCAACATCGTCAGGTCACACAATCCCACCCCCCAGCACGCACGCCATATGTGATTCAATGAAGGGAATTATCTACAAAGATGTGTGTGTGACCCAATCAAGCCACTATCCATTTGCAATCAACAAAGACGATTAAAGCATCCAGATTGTACAAAAAGATTTCGCTCGAAATGCTTTTGATTGCACAAAAACGAATGTTACACAAAAACGATTGAGTTACAAAAACGATTGAGTTACAAAAACGATTGAGTTACAAAAACGATTGAGTTACAAAAACGATTGAGTTACAAAAACGATCGAGTCACAAACACGAATGTTACACAAAGATAACTGTGTTACAAAACCAACTGAGTTACAAAAACGACTGAGTTACAAAAATGACTGAGTTACAAAAACAACGTTACACAAAACCGATGGTTACACAAAAACGAATGTTACACAAAGACGATTGGGTTACAAAAACGAATGAGTTACAAAAACGGTTGAGTTACAAAAACGGTTGAGTTACAAAAACGATTGAGTGACAAAAGCGATGGTTACACAAAAACGACTGAGTTACAAAAACGATGCTTACACATAAACGAATGTTACACAAAACTGATTGAGTTACAAAGACAATTGAGTTACAAAAACGATTGAGTTACAAAAACGATCGAGTTACAAAAATGATCGAGTCACAAAGGCAACGTTACACAAAGATGATGCTACACAAAAGCAGGTTACACAAAAGCAGTCTACACAAAAAGGATGGTTACACAAGAACGATGATTACACAATAGCAACAAAACACGAAAATGCGTGACACAAATGGCGTTACTCAAAGACAACGTTACCCAAAAACTCGCTATACTTGCCTCAGAGTTAGCATCCCATACCTTATAATAATATTCTTTTTGTATAATAATAACATCAATGCCAAATTAAGCTAAACGTATATTTCAGTAAATATTTATATAGCACATTACATTCTATTTTTGTTTCTAATGGGGATGCTTTCCGGCCATTTAAATTGCACATATCAGACTTGTGTGTTTATTCTCGAATGGGATAAATGCGTTTAGATCTAGTGAGTTCGACTACAATTAAACTGAAACAAAACTTATATTAGATTAAGTATACATTGTTACACACGGGAATGATTTGGCGAATAACAGTCAGAGGAAACACAACTACGGTGGAGTAGAAAAGCTTAGGAAATAAATTTATATAATGCAAAAAAGTAATGAATGAGATTAATTAAATTAAGCATCTTCCTTCAACAAAGCCTCTCTCTTTTCATTAATTCTTTGAGATCTTCTTTCACGGGCAGCTCTGTTCTTCAATCTTCTAGCTTCGGCTTCTTCAGATAGAGCCTTCTCACGTTGAGCATCAGCCTTGGCTTGGATAATGTGTTCAACTAGAGCTCTCTTGTGCTTGAAAGCGTTACCCTTGGCCTCCTTGTATAGGACGTGGTATAAGTGCTTGTCAATCTTACCAGCGTCACGGTACTTAGCCAATAATCTTCTCAAGACTCTTAATCTTCTGATCCAGACAACTTGGGATGGTAATCTGGCTTCCTTGGTACCCTTTCTCTTACCGTAACCAGTGTGACGACCAGATCTCTTGGATAGAAGGTAAGCTCTAGTTCTAGATCTAGAGTGGACGGTGGCAGCCTTCTTAACGATGGTACCGTTCTTGACCAACTTTCTGATGGCGTTTCTGGAGTTAGCTTGAGCTAATTCAGTGGTTTCGTTTGGGTCTAACCAGACCTTTCTCTTACCAACACCAATGACAGAGGCAGCAAGTCTCTTTTGAGTACGTAAGTTAGCCCTGTATTAATCAAAGTATTTTAGAGGTGTCATGTTGATACATAAAATGGTTAATTGTTAGTTAAAGGATTCCTTGATGGGATGTATAATATCTTGATAATAGTGTAATATATTTGGAAACCTCAGTATAAGCATATCAATCATCTTCATATGCACCTGCTCCTCAATCATTAAGTCTAGAGGCACCACACTATCATCAAAATCATGGGTATAGCTCGTTCTTAACATACATTATATCGTTTACTGATCTCCGAGTTTCTACAAGGATTAGATAAAATTAAATACTACAAGATAAGTCACAGATAAAGGACTATAGCAACCTCTATCACCTATTGAATGGCAACTGAGTACCAGCGCATTGCACTAGCGAAGTTGGTTTCGCAGCACATCGTTGGTAGAGCAGAGAATAGACCCAATTTCTCGTTCACGCCGGGTAACGAAAATATCGAAATCTGAAATTTCACATTTCAGAAAAAAAGAAAACGATGCGTCGGATAATTCTCATCTATTTTTTGGGGAAATTTGTGTTTTTTTTAGGAATCCTTCGGTGAATATTATAGAAAACTGTAAAAGGTACGGATGTTTTGCATGGTCCGTGTTTAGTTCAATCGGATTCTTTCCTGGAAAATTTTTCATAGAAGAGATGAGCAACTATATACACAGTAGCTACCGTTGCTAGTATAAGGAATGAAACCGAGAGAATTTACCATCGACACAACTTCAAATGGCTAAATCAATCCGTGCCAAGAGTCACCTAAAAGCAAAGTCCGTCAAGCGTAAGGCTCTCTTCCAAAAAGTGGTCGACGCTCGTGAATCCAGAGTGTCAGCAAAATTAAAGCAGGAACTAATAGATCAAAAAATCATTGAATTAAAGGAGAAGACTGGTGAGGAAGTCACGATGGATATCGATGATATGAACACTTCTAAACCAGAGAAGTCTGATGTCAAGGTAAGCACCTCCGGGTGGAGAGATGCCAGACATCATCTTTATAAAAAAAGCAAGAAGATGAAGAAGACAAAGAAGAAGGGTTCATTCACGAGATTCTAAGTCATCTCACTGATATAGATCGTGCTCAATAGTTTAGATATAGTTAAAAGATTGTATAATAATAAATTCATATTTAAGGTAACTAAAATTCGTTGCGGATTACATTCCTTCTAAATGAAAGAGTGAAGTGCTCATTTAATTACTTTTTAAAACCTTTGTGACAACCTTAACCCAAAACCTCAAACAATTGCAGAACACAACATGAACGGATGTGAATTCTGATACCAGCTCAAAATTACACCCCGTGCTCCCAAATGTGTCTATATCTACCATTTGGTTTTTTGTTCACCAACTATATCTATACCCCCCAAAATTAATAATATCAAATAATCATGTTGAATTTATATTGTTTTCATGAAATATTAACAGAAACAAGATTCAAACTTCACCTGCGTTTGAATCATTTTTTGTACTCAGGGTCTTTAATCTTCTTTCCTTCCTTAGTCGGCTTTGCATCATAGAGTATGTTGCCCTTCTGATGATTGTTTCCAATATCGCACGATCATATTCAGGGTAAAACTTTTGTATTTTATGGTATAAATCGTCTATTAATTTTAGTCTTTCAGTCCTATTGGTGTCTCTTATCCAGGTCTTGTAACCCAGGGGATAGTGTAGCTCCTTCTCGAAGATATCAAGTATGAATTTTTCCCTTCTCAATGCCTCCTCGGGGGAGCTTAACTTCAGGACCTCTGCCAAACCCTGTGCTGATAATCGAGAGTCCGACACTTTTTTACTACCAACATTATTGCTTACTGTTTTTCTCCTTCTGACACGTTTTGTCTTTGTAACGCCACCCTTGGCAATATTTTGTAACTTGGCCGGTGGAGACAACGGAATAATAGGTACTTGTTTTGGGAAGTTGGACGCGGTGAGGGATTCTGCAGTAAAATCCTCAAAGGAGCCCGGTTTGCTCAATAGAGTATCAAAGGAAGTCAGTAGGGGGGGCTCGGTGTCCGTCAATGGGGAATTATCAAAAATACTCTTTGTCATAAGATTGTTATCGTTGATGATAGTTCCATCCGAGGGTAGATTTGACGAGACAGAAGTAGTCGAGGAGAACGGTGTTGATGGATTTTCCGAGTTCATAGTGGAGAACGAATTTGTGGTTGACAAAGTATTGGCGTTGGATGTGTTTGAATAATTTCTCCCCATGCCAGCAATGTTGTCAAAGAGCATAAAGGGAGGCACCGGTGTGTCAGATGTGAAGAGGGGATCCTGTTCTACGGGTAGAAAATCCGTGTCAGTTGAAAATAATGAATATAAGTGATTGTTGTCATTGTCCTGAGCACCAGGCCCCTGGAAGTCAAATGGTTGACCCAATGTGTCAGCAGTACCAAAATAATTGAAATCAAAATCTTGAGAATCTATCATATTAATTTTGCTTGTGAGATAAAAATATTGTATTTTATTTTAATGTGAAAATAGTAAAAGAACTGAAAGGGAAGGAAACGGTTCTAAAGAGATAATGACTATAAATTGGTAAAGGAAAAGTAGACCCTTTATTGATGAATTGTTATTATTACACGGATTATTCTTTGGATCTTCTGATACTATCTCATGTAAGAACACAATGTCAAGATCTTTCCTAAAGCCCACGAACTGACGAAACTCGAAATATCATTTATATATACATGTATATATATATGTGTGTACCCAATTTTGGAGGAGGTTCTCGACTTTTAAAAGGAACCTCTTAGAGTAGCGAAGAAAGTGCATTGAGCCAGTTCCCTTCACTCTTTCTTTTAGTCAGTTCAGCAGAAAAAATAATAAAAAAAAAAAAGATAACGCTCTAGACAATACGGTCCGCCGAACAATAAGTGCATGGAGGTTAAAGTTGAAAGAACACAATCAATTCAATTGAATTATTATCCAAAGGAGCTGTCAATACCAAAAAGAGACAGAAGAGAACAAAAGGGTGCCTCGCATTCCAAAGTCCATGATTTCTGCGAAGAAATGGCCGCACAACCGAGCATTTTCTCTATCATCCGAAAACTGAGGAGTTTTGCGACGCAAAAAAGAAAAAAAACACACAAAAAAAAAAAAAAACATTCTTTTTCCCTAAACGTAAGAAGTGTGGGATCCCCCCCCACTGCATGGATGGCAGGAAACCCTCTCCGCTGGCGGGGGAATACCCAAATAGGGCATATCGCGTCATCCTTTCCCTCTTTGGGTGGGCTATCTCCGAAAAATACCCTTTCTTTTCTGCAGCATAGTTGGTGGTGCATGATATCCGCATTGTATTGGCCCGCACAGCGCGTAAGGTAATTATCATGCACTGTCATTGGACTGTTCTGCAGCGAAAATGGCACATTTAGGTACCCTTACGAGGAGCTGAGGGGATATTGAAGGGAAAGTGGGACCATTTACAGGTATGTAAAATACTGTCGTTGAGAGGGGCGCCGCGTAGGGCGGGGTGGGGGGGGTGTAAAAACGTTATTCAACACCTATTGCTATGCATTGGCATCAATGACTTCATTCGGGGCATCTTTAACCCTCCTTCCCTCTCTCGGTTGTGTATTGAGAAGCACTAGAGAGGTCTGGACTCTTTGGTTCACCAACTAATTCGTCATACCCTCGCTCTTATGTTCCGCAGTCAACAGAGAGTCATTCCAACGGTAATTAGAGATGGCCGAGCGCGGAGAAGAGGAGAAGCGTACTGTGAAGTGCAGGAGGCAAATAACACAAAAAAGGAAAGAAGAAAATAATCCTCGAAGGCAAATATAGTTCCGAAAAAAATCAAATGACTATTGTTTTACCTACATGAATTTCTCGACCACTCGAGTGATTATCTAAATGGGCAAAAAAACAAAAACAAGGTTCGGTTCCTGGAACGTTACCAAATTTAAAGTGTTTTTCTGACATGAAATGGGCCTCCGCGATTTATCAGGTTTAACACGAAAGACGCGCACACGCTTCTTTAAGCAGAGTTGTATAAATAATGGTGCATTACATCATTACCACAGTTGGCCGGCACATGCAGAGAGGTGAAACGTCAACTAATTCACCGACCTCTCGAACAATTGACTAGGTTACATCAGTTCGAGACATGCAATGACTATATATGTGCCGAAAGAATACTATTGTTCACTAAGCTATTCATTAGCTCTGGATATGTAATTTTACCCACACTTACTATAATGATGGAGAGTTCACGTTTGCTCGTTCATAAGGGTAATGTCATCAATGCGAGTGAGACAATGCGATACAAAATTCGAGGATGTCTGCAGCGCTACGTTGTATTGGAGAAAATCTTACGTTTCTCATGAATTCCCTTCACGAAAGGATGTGTAGTGGCGAAATTACACCACGGAGTCTACAAAAACTTTCTTACAAATTCTCCTTTCCCATGGATGGTATTCGTAGTAGAGTAGGAAAGTGTGCATCCCCTATCGTATTCTAGGGATAAATCATCATCGAAGTGACTGCTAAACACCCCTTATTATTCTCTTCTGGAAACTGTCATATGATTTTTTCGGGATATGTTGCAACCTTGGAAGTATCATTCTTGCAAGAAGAAGGAAGGCCCAAGGACGAAACGAAAGATACAGGGGCCTTTGCTGGCATCCCATCATTGCATCATAGCTAAGAAAACGTAAGAACGCTTTTGTCTTAGTACATCCTCAGATAATTATTTATGCATACTGCATAGATTTCTTCGATTGAGATAAATTTATCGCCTGAAATAAAGTACGAGAAAACTACTTACTCAGTTCAGTACAACTTATTTCCTTTTAGGGACTCTCACAAGAAAACGTATGGATAAGCTCGAGCATTCTTCCATTGTTGACAGCTGAATACTTTATTTTGTCACAACGTTACGAAGACAATACCTTCAGGAAAATAACGTCCTTCAGACTTGACTAAAAATTTCTCTAAAGACCGAGCGAATGATAGTCATTCCCATCAAGGATCCACCTGGAGGGAACAATGAAATTTCCTAATTGGTCAATGACATTGAGAAATTTGAGAAATTCCTGCTCCGAAAGGAGAAAAAAACATGTTATTAAGACAGCAGCAAAATATGTACGTTAAAAGAATAGCGTACATCAAGTATGTTTGAGTGACTCCTTTGTTATTCAATTGAAGAAGTCTGTAAAAACTTGAACGACCCCCAGCATGGCTCCTGAGACCGCTAGGAAATTGCTGGTTCTTCCCCCCTGGGAAAGAGTGTCTTTCGCTATTTCATCATAGTTGGACATCCGCATACGGTACAACTAATTCTCCCGAGATAGAAAGATAGTTGTGTGCCCCTTTACCTAAAGTAAATTCAATGCTCACTTTCTCAATTGTACTTGTACGTTTTAAAAGCGAATAGAGATATCTTCATTCCTGAAATAATACTATGTGTACTCCGTGTAAAATAACTGACCTTTTCTTAGTGTACAAAAAGGCCCAATTCCTTTTGAATTTAGCTCAATATACCCGGCCTGAAACGAGGTTGTGATTATTAGGAAGGACCATTTATTGTTTACAAATCTTGTACGAGACTCAAAGGAAAGTGTAAATAAAAAGTTTTACTACTGTGGGTTATCGGGACACGAAACAAATACATATAAAAGGAGCCCACCATTTGGGTTACAGAAACTCTCACCCACTAAGCTGCAAATGCCACTAGCATAGTGAATCAAATCGACCGTGCACGTGACAAGGCGGAGTTTTAAGTATTTTGGTTTCAATAAAAATAGGGAGAGGAACAGCTTCATAAGGAATGAGCGAAAGATACTTCTTATCTCACACGACCAACTCGGATAACAAAAATTAACCTGTATCGAGTCAAACAAACACCACGATGTTTCTTTTTATTCCGTTAATATGTGGTATGCAAAATTATGACTCCAATTATGACAATAAACCAGAGCATCAGGGGTTATACTGTCCTAAGTGTCATAACTATAGTGTAGCACCTATAAAGCGTAAAGAGTTCTTTGCATTTTATTTGGTGCCGCTAATCCCCATATACTGGGGGAAACAATTACGTTGTTCAATATGCAATTGGAGACAGGATTTTAAAACCGAACAAGATCTAGAGAGGGTAGTCAATGAGCAGAAAAACCTTAGAAATAATAACGTAGTCTATCAGTAGAACATTTCATCAGTACCTGGATAATAGTCCCATATTTATATTCTACACCCTATATAATAATATACTATATTCATTAATTTCATTAAACACAGAGAAATTCAGTGAATCACCTCCAAACTGGCCTTGCTCTCTGTATAGGTTTAGTCTTCTCCTCATTGGATTTGGCTATGTTTGATGCAAGAGACCCACTTGTCTTTGACCTTCCAAAACTGATCTTGGATTTATCGTTGCCATTGATGTTGTTCATGGAGGTTGATCTTGATACTGTACTCTGTTTATACAGTCTATCGAATACCGATTCTTTACCCGTGTTGCCAGTGCTCTTCACCCGTCTCTCGACGTTAGATTGCCGAACTTCCGAGGCCTTCGTTCTTTGTTGTTCTAATATCGTGTCACTGGGGATTCTTAACCTTCGCGGTTGTAGCGAGGAGGAATGTTCCTTAGTAGCAGCATTTAAATTATGAGATGGTCCCGATCGTTTTATCTTATTCAAAGAATTTATCGTGGGTCTAAGGAACCGTGGAGGTGCTATGATTTTATCCTCTGTCAACGGGGTATTCTTCACTTTTTCCAATGCGAGGCTATCATTTTTATTCCCATTCAACGAATTTCGTAGTCTCAGTCGTCGTATCCTTCTGGTGATCTCTGAGACAGGTGGTGGAGTACCGGTCAGTTTGGGGGTTATTTTCAGTCTCTTGATGGAACTGCTCTGTAATTGTGTATCTTGTGTATTTTTCTTTAGCGGTGTGTGAACCATATCTCGATATTTCACTGAGAAATGCGAGCTTATATGATCCATCTTTTGGAATTCTGAATCATGCTGGATATTGAAGTATGTACTGAATGAATTCCCAGTTACCTCATCCACCACAGAATCTGATTCGTCCTCTTTCAATGCTTGGAATTTCTCTGAAGTTCTGAAATCCAGCTCGTTCAGCACAGATGAGCCGAGCCGCTTAGAGACTCCTATATGATCTATCAGTCCTATCTCTGCTGGTTTTCCATCGTTGTTCCCGTCGTTAGCAATGGCGTCTTGTTGATTCATTCATAAGAGATGGCGTACTATACCCTGTTTTGCCAGTATTGACCTTCAAAAACCGATGCTTTAGATATTTATATAGGATCTGGTATACTATGCAATGTTTTATTTTTTCTTCTTCTTTTACCGGCTGATCTTTAAATTTTGATAGATGTAAATAAAAAAATAACAAAATGAACATTGGATATAATACAGATATTGAAGGCTAGAGTACTTTCAATTACTAGAGATATAGGGTTACATAAGTGAGTGTAGAAAGGTACCGAATCAATTCAAAAAGTCTGGTAGAGAAAAAACGGAAGAGAATATAGTGTTAGCGATAATCAGTCAGTGTCAGAGACGAATTCGTCATCTTCATCATCTGGCTCACCGATCCGCTGTCCCATATCTGTATTGACGTTGTCGTTAGCAGACTGTTCTTCTCTTACCCTACGTCTTTCAATCTCGGTGTCTAAGTTCTTCAATAACATGGATTCTGCCAATTTGACTTGTTTTGGAATGTTACCAACGATAGTAAAGGTTCTACATGGTTCACCATTGTCATTCAACGTTGTTTGTGGATTAGAACCGATCTTCTCGATTAAAATCTTGGTCTTTGTGTATTTCCTTAGATTAGCGATTCTGTTACCTTGACGTCCCACGATGGCACCAACATAAGTCTCGGGGATTAACACGGTAAGCTGACTATAGCTACCATATGCTGCGTTCTGGTCGTTATCAGCATTCTCGACAAACTTATTAGATATCCTTAGACTGTTGTTGAAACCGCGGCCACTTGAGGATGGTGCGGAAGACGACGAATAATCGGAACCAGCAGATCTCAAGTGAGGGAAGTAACGCTTTTCGGGACTGAAGTTAATGTCGACGTCATTGATTAAAATCTCGCTGATCTCCACTATGGTATTCGTGATGGAGCCTGGGAAACCCTGGATCTCCAGGATTCTTTCGTTAGAGTCTGGCAAGAAATCCTTGGAGGCGACGATCTTAACACCATGCTTTTCAATCAACGATTTGATCGTGGCACCATTTCTCCCGATGACTGAGGAAAGGTGAGAATTCAGAAGTATCAATCTCAACGTACCAATATTTTTCAATGTCTCTGGGTCTGCAATTTCACTAGAAGAGGGAGGTGGCAAGATATGATTTAGGAAATGGAAGGGGTACTTCTTCGTGGACAAATCAAACGAATCCAATTCGCTTCTTTCGTTTAAAATGGTGACGATGTCACCTAGGGAGTTCGCCACACTTACGATTGTGCCCGCACACGATAATATTCTGTCAGAACAACCAGGAACCTTTTCAGAGATTCCAATCTTCACGTTGTTATCATTTCTAATCTGAGCAATAGTAGATCCCTTGGTACCGATAACTTTTGCGGCTTCAGGTAAGGATAGCAAAACCCTGTGGTTAATTGTTGGCACCTGTGGAGTGACTAGTACATTATCGACATCCATGGCTGTTTGTGCGTTGTTATTTTCACTACCATCATGGTTAAAAAATACTGAGGGTTGGGACATTGTTGTTGTTGTTGTTGTTGTTGGAGCAGTGCTAGGTCTGATATTAGTGGGCCAGTTTGACGTGATTGCAAGTACCGATTGTTAACGATATATATCAATCCAAGTTCAATGAAGGTTACTTCGTCACACTGTATCTGTACAAGCAGACTGGGGTACGCAATAGTGACAAGAAACACTTCCTTAAAAATAAACATACCGAGTACAAATCTTCATTAGTGAGTTCCCTTTCCAATCCCCTTAACAGCGCGGTGTCTGGAGGCATACAGCAGCAAGCGGGTAACTATGGAGACCACCCAATATCACGTGAATTTTTTTAGAAGTGTAACTCACGTGACCAAAAAGTAGCCGGGTGAGAGAATTCCGGCATGACTAACCTCGGATTGCGGAAACATGTGTGGGCGGTCGGGATGACCCGAGTTCCGTCCACCGGATACAGCGCCTATCATTATACAGCTTGGGAACGGGACACGGAAGCGGTGAGCCAGCTGCCCCGACGGACACAAAACCCCACGGAACGAAACAGAGAACACGGGTGTCACCCCAACACCCATACATCTCTCTGCCCCGTTTCTTTTTCAGCTCTCTGAGATCTCACTGCACACGGACCCCCCGCCGGCAAACGAACGGCCATAGTAGGCCTGGACAACCCACACACCGCTGCTAGAGTACCTTGCCGATTTCTCTGAGATTCTCTCCCGCCGACGTGGAAAGAAAGGGGTATTAGTAATATTCAGCTGTTCACGGATTTGTCATGTATTTCTCGCAATTTTTTGTCATCTTCCCGTTGGAGAGTTACTTTTGCTCTTGTATCGGGGATTTCTTTTGCTTACACCCCCATACTCGCTCGGCGGATATATAATCGAGACTTTTATTCGTTACAAACATATCACTGGATTTGCAGTTGCTATCACTACTCTCTCTTCACTTTGTAAACTGCCAACCAAGGTATTACATCCTATTTCGATCAGAATCATATAGCTCTCGTTGCTAATCATCATCCAACACATATCTCCACCAATAAAATGACAGTCACTTCCACCAATACAGAGCTCCCCGAGGTCTTCTGTGTCGCCAGGGCACGTATCCCCACCACGCAGGGGCCGGATATCTTCCTGCACTTGTACTCTAACAACAGAGACAACAAGGAGCACCTGGCTATCGTCTTCGGCGAGGACATCAGATCCAGTTCGCTGTTCAGGCGTCGTTCTCCCAACGAGACGCAACAGGAGAGGATGATTAGAGGCGCGTACGTGGGGAAATTGTACCCAGGTAGAACAGAGGCCGACAGGGACGAGAGACTCGGGCTGGAGATGCAATTTGACCCTGTCACGGGGGAAATGATCTTCGATAAGAGTACCTGTTGGGACGGGAAGCACGAGGACACGCTGGTGAGAATCCACAGTGAATGTTACACTGGTGAAAACGCATGGAGTGCCAGATGTGACTGTGGGGAACAGTTCGACAGGGCTGGGAAGTTGATCGCGTGCGAACACGAAGCTGAGACCGGCATCGTCGGTGGTAATGGCCACGGTGTCATTGTTTATTTGAGACAAGAGGGTAGAGGTATTGGTCTGGGTGAGAAACTAAAGGCTTACAACTTGCAAGATTTGGGTGCCGACACCGTCCAGGCCAATGTTCTACTAAACCATCCAGTCGACGCTAGAGACTTTTCCATCGGGAAATCGATTTTGCTTGACTTGGGTATCAGCAGCGTTAGACTATTGACCAATAACCCAGACAAAATCCAACAAGTGGAACACGCAAACCAAATAAGGTGTGTCGAAAGAGTCCCAATGATTCCAATCCACTGGCAAAACGAGAACGCGGGTATTGACTCTAAGGAAATCGAGGGATACTTGAGAACGAAGATTGAAAGAATGGGTCATCTATTACAAAAGCCACTAAATCTACATACAACGACAAAGGCTAGCACAGTGACGACGACAACAACTACATTGCCTATTCCAGCAAGTATACTGTAGTGTATGATTTACCGCAATAAATCATCCAGACAACTCCCTTATGTGAGGGCAGTTCGAAAGTTTTGTTCCTTAGTTCAAATTTAGTCATGTTAAAAATCAAATATTCTATATAATTATGATAAAATAATAAAATAATACCTCCTATTTTAATTATGGTAAAATAATAAAATAAAATAGCACCTCCTATTTTAATCATGCGAAGTGAGTATCATTTGCCTTTTTAGTTGCGTGTCATTATAATATTTCAAATCTGAAACTGTATCCAAACGATTTGAGAAGGACAACGGTTTCGTCAAATCAAAAGGTTTGAATGACCACAAAAAGTTTCAATAGATATTCTCCAGATCGAAAATACACTCAAATAATAACAACAAACTGACTATCAAATCTTCACCAAAAAAAAAGAAAATATTAATCTATAAATCCCATATATAATATTATGAATAATCGTAAAGCGAACAAATAACTTTGAGTCACAGACTCAAACCTAGCTTACCAAGTCTAGCAAATATTTGCACAAAGAAGAACAAACGGTACCGTCTTAAAAGGAAATAAAGCCCTTGCAACTATAAACTGCCACAACCTTTCTGTAGCGAATAAACCTCCCAAAGTAATAAACTAGCAGTTAATGTCTATTAGATACTTCTTGACCGAATCACTTAAATGAGCAATGACCCTATTCGTTTTGTTCTCCATGATATAACTCTTTGTGTTAGCATTATCAGATAAAATAGTGACAAACTTGTTGCCATCTTGACCGTTGACGAAGTCATTGTAACCTTGAATTGTAGTAATGTCAATCATATTTAATTTGATGTGTGTATTTTGTTTTGTTTTGTTTGTTTCTACTAAACAAGTGAGTTAAAGTAACCACCCCAATAGGAATAAAGAATAATATTCATATGAGTAAAATATATAATTGCAGGTCTTTATATACGACTCAAAGTAGCAAAATCCTTACAAAGAAATCGTGTCTTCACCCGTATTCCACTTCTTTCTTTTTCTTTCTGGAATACGGGATATCACTGATGTGTCAGCAGGGGATATTTCGCCCTCGAGACTTCGCAGAAATTTGACCCTTGCGAAGATATTTGATCCGTTTGTTCCCACGGAGAGAAAATGCGTACATCTCATCGCTCTGCACGTATTAAACCGCAACCGCTATTGAATTTCTTTTCTTTCGGAGCGAGAACTGCTCCTAGTTTTCTTAGAGATCTCAACGCCTTATCCGCAATACCGGGATTTAAAATGAATCAATCTATTTCTTCGCCATTTTAGGTAAAAGGAAGTGAAGGGCAGAACTAACTTTTGAGAGTGGCTTATAAAATTTGACCTAATCTGAGGAGGGCTTATTTTTTTTACAGGGAGCCCGACCCCTGATATTTTTCCGCGCTACTTTTCCTATTCGCGTCCAACCCTAATAGGAAACTGGGTAACACCTCTCGCTCGGGAAAACACGAAATTACCTAAATACGCTTTTAGTGTTAAATAGATGCTAAGCGCTTCGAGCAACCAATAATTACAATTACAGAAAAAGGGCGCTTTGAAACATTCCGAAGTATCATTATTGACGTGTCTTTGTGATGCCTAACACAAATAGGTCCCACCAATTTGAAGATATTTATGATATAGTGACGAACAACACAATCAAGATCGATGAGAAAGTGGATCTACTAAACAAGTTTAAAGGCCATGTTAAGAAGGAACTAGTCAATACCGAATTAATTCAACTATATTTTGATACATTGTTATACATCCCTGCACATTTCGAAACGCAACTGAACTTACTGTCACTATCACATTCATCGCTATGTTACTTAGTGAAGAGAGTCACTTACCAATCACCTAATTCAATCAATAGGACGCTTGTCGATAATTTGATTACTTACTTCATTAATATTCAAAATATAATTACGAGGAGGGACGGGGACAGAACGGATTCCACTAATAGTAATCTAGAGAAGAAATTTTGGCTTCTTTCGAATAAAGCTTTAGAAACAATATACTTGACTGTCCCATTGTTTGTAGAGGATAGTCTACTAAAGACATTCATACACCTCTCAAATGAAATAAATGAGGGGAAATTTATTGCATTATCTAATATGATTAATTTGAAATATATACTCCTGGTTATAGATGACCTTACAAGAATCAATTTACAAAGTAATAAAGATAACAACACGAACGCAAACAAGAACCCCACAATTTTCCTGGGAATTTTTATTCCACATTTTATAACACTATTAAACAGACCGATGAATATCGAGGACCAGAATTTCAGACTACTCGCAGAATTAATCAATGACATACTGACCAAGTACCTGGATACTAAACTGCTCAAGGATTTCATAGAAAAATTGACCGTGGCCAGTGTTAGAAAGCTCTTTGAGAAAAGTTCAAAGGAGTCCCTAGAGGAACATGCTCAGACACATAATAGTGAATCAATCGAACCCTCTCGTGATATATTTGATCAGGAAGCAGAATTTACCCTCTTATTGAACGACCATAAATCCCCTCAACTGACGAATCTGCTGAATCAGAATCATTTGAAGTTCAAAACACCGTATCCAACTATCGCAAACCTCGTTCATGAACTAAATCAATTTCTGATCCCATTTCAATCACCAAAGGAGACTGAACAAAATTGGAAGAGTCGACAAGCCAATATAATCACCATTAGGGAAAAACTAATAGTCAACAAACAACTAATATCTGATAATAAGGAAGAATTTGTATCCGAAATCAAGGATATCAATTTCATCCAATCCATAGCAAAGGCTATATTATCATTACGAACGTCATTGTCCTTAAATGGTTGCCAACTACTGAAAGATTTATTCCCCCTGTTAAAAGATTCATTGACTGCATCATTATTGGATCAAATATTCTTACTCCTAAAAACACTATTAGCATCAACGAAAAAAATCTCGTCGCAAATGGCACTTCACTGTCTGATAACGATGTTTATCAATCTGAGTGGCTTCTATCACAAGCTCTTTCAAAATGCATTCATGTTAATGAGCGAGAAAAGTACCATGCCAAGGAGCGCCTCTGCAATAATATTAAGGTTTTTTTTAATCAAATTCTGTACAACAGATAAATTGGAGAGCTCTCTCTTGTACATCGAGGAATGGTTAAAGAAGGGTATTATGGATGCTCAGACAATTGTCAGAGAGCCAATGAGATTGACTTTTTGGTATTTTTATAAGTGCTACCCTGACCAGGCCAAGACTCTTTTGAATAATGCGTTTTCGGTCCAGTTGAAAAAATCTCTGGAATCATCCATCCCCTTACATTTGAATATCAATTATGATAAACAACTGTTACAATCGAATACATCCTCTAATAACAACTCCAGAAGATCAAGTCTTTTAAGTAATCATTTTCAAAATGCGAATACTATGAATAATAAAAGAAAATACCCAAGTTATGCTCAACCAACACAATCATCGTCAATTCTTCGAAAGATCAATAGCCATAATTTAAGATCTACTAGTGAGTCCTTAATCAAGAATAATGAGGAAAGTACTTCGAAGAGGGTTAAAGTTAATGAATCAAATCTAAGACGGAAAGTAAGTGCCCCACCATTGGTGAAAAATAACTATTTTAGTGACCGAAATAACAATAACATCGTAGGCTCGGAAAATGTGAATCAATTCGACCTCACTGATGAGATTAATAGTCCTAACTCGAATTCACTAGTTAAAAAATACTTGAGTCACAACTTACCCATTGAAACATCCAATCATCAGAATCTTCAAGACTCAACAACGACTAACCAAACATTGGATCAGCTTTTACAATCATTTAATTCTAATTCTGAAGATTATAAAACATTGTTACAGCTTCTACAAAAGTATTTGTTAAGAAATGGCGAAACAGAATCCTCTGAGACCCCTTCGAATCTTACCAACATTGTCCCTGGCATCAGAAAGATAATGCTGAACCATCCTTTAGAGCTAAAGAGTTTACTATCGATGCCCACTTTCTTTCAGTTAATTCCTCTAAAATATACTGTTGAATTATCAGCCATCTGCAATTTACATGAGGATGAAGTTTTGACAAAGTTGAAAATCGATAAGGTAGGAGACAATATCAAAGATATATGCGAAATCTTTAAAAGTTTAACCTCTGCACATAGTATACCCGAGAATTCATTGTATTATATGAAATATCGGGGGAAAATCTTTAATTTTACCATGCATTTACTAGTGACACTTATACGAAAAGGATTGTTGCCGACCGTTTTGACTAATGATATGTTCAAAGATCTGGTGGGTTCAATATTTGATATATATGGCAATGAGTTTGATAACGGCATTTACTTTGAATTGCTCTTCCAGTTATATGCCATTAACAAAGGACTATTTTCACGATTACTAACTAACATTACATTGGTTTCTAAAAAATTGAGAATATCTAATGAATTACAACAGAGAGATCCTGCGTTTGAACTTTTAGATTCAAGAGGAAGCAATCATTCTATGCCTAAGGAAGAAATTAAAACCGCTCATGATGATGACTCAGACACTAAAAGGTTCACGGAAATGACAATGGTGAACCCTTTCAACCAAAAACAACCAATAATTTCTAACAATAAAATATCTCAGGATACCGATAGTCAGAATGGAGAAATTACAACAAAGTTATCCGAAATGACAAAAGTCATTAGTGTATATCAAAATGTAGAGACAGAAAGAACGAATGTTTCTCCGATCAAGGAAGAAACTGAAAACAACTCAAGCGAAAAGGAAACGGCAGAAAAAGATATCGACTTGAGTGATATTTTCAACAATAATAAAAATGACCAAATAAAAAAAGAAAATAATGACCAAAATGAGAAAGAGGTACTGAAACCTGTCGTAAATGATTCAAAAACAGAAACTGAACATACTGTAAAGTTTTCCAACGATCCGCCCAAGGTAATAAACAATGATTTTGACAATATCAATAAAGGAAATATTGCTGAAACAACAAAGGTGAAAGAAGAGATCCAAATCAGCTCACCAACTTCTACGATGAGGCCCAAATTGACATTGAGTAGAGATCAGACTGATATGATAATCAAATCAGAATCAAATAACGAACAGAAATCAGATTACACTGGTTCTTCTGAACCATCTATACTAAATGTATTACCAAAGGCTTCACTAGCATTGTACGAACTCACTAATATTTTCACCAATAGATCAGCCCAAGCCGAACTCCAATCAGAAGGAGCTGAATCTGAAATGAGACACCTGTTGAAAGCCATGAATCGAATCCGAAATGACTCCTTTGCTATTAAGCACTTAGTTTATCTAATCGAACCGTTCTTTAGCTTAAATCAGGACAATTCATCATTTATGAAATGGTTAGAAGGTGATGGCGGCTATGAGAAACTTATGGACATATGCTTAATATTACTTCAATCAACAGACGAAACATTATTAATTCCTACAAATATGACGAGTAAAGCGCTTATTTTATTCCAATGTCTGATCATTGCTCATAAACAAATTAAAACTGTGAATTTGCTAACACTAAATCCATTCTCAAGAATCTGGGAGCAATTGGTAATCCTTGCTGAAAGGCTTCACGGATTCAATAACGAAATATATATAATACTAGTGGAAAGCCGAGAGTTGCTGATAAGGAATAATTTCTTCGATTCCAAGGGAGTTACGAGAATACTTAATAAACTACTAATGGAAATATATGATTATGAAAAAGATTCGAAGACGCAAGACACAACAAATCCACCATCCTCTATCGCAAACGAAGGATATAATGAGAAGAAGGGTGCACTAATCACATTTTTATTACAAACCCTATCAGGAATAATGCAGTTCCATAAGCTTCAAGGGAAAAACTCTAACATTCAGTTTAAGAGTAACCAGTTTTCTGAGATCATCCAAACTATGGAACCCTTTCTGGGAAACAACCAGACAGAATGGAGGTTTGAAAGCTCTACTATCCTGGCACATGTCTTCAAAGAATTGTCAAACACCGAAAGCCTAAGTAAGGATGAAATAGATGCAATGTTTTCTCGTCTATCTGACATTTCCTACAAGCTAGTCAAGATTATGGCAGAGAGGTTGTAACAGTATATCCAGGTTCTCTAAATATAAATCAACTTAGGTTCATAAATACAACATTGGTTTTATGACCAATATCCATATAGCTGCATAATGTAATATTACAATCAAAACCCTTATATCGATAAAACCAACAACTCAACTTGATTTGCATCACCTGCAGAATTAGCTTGAGATTTAATATTTCCGATTTGCAAATGTTTAACAAGCAGTGTTGCTATTTATAGGTGCGCTGATTTCTTGCTCTTAAATGAAGCATAAACCAGCAGGTAAAGCATCTATTTCGTAGTCATCCTCTAATAATATAGAAAACTCCGAAGTTCCATAGCTCACTGATCAAGTTTACATTTTCTTAGCACTGTGTCTCTGATAAGATATTATTCATACCAGATATAGTGTGGATTCATCTAAATACTCAGTGGTAGAGTGTTACTATAGATTTGGACTTTGTGACAATAATATTTTTTGAGACAGACGCGTCATTTTTTCCAGTATTTTTTTTTTCGGTAATCCTGATGGAAAGTTTACGCGTTTCATTTGAATATTTGGTAGATAATAACCATTAGACCTATTACCAAAGGACTGTAGATTGGAGACCTAGTAGAACCTGCAAGAAGAAAAAGCAATACAGAATGGTACAGAATGAAAAGGAAATAGTGGTTGCCTTTGGTACCGATGCTGATAAACCTGAAGTCATCGAGATTTTGGGTAGTTTATCGAAATTGCATGCCATCTCAGTTGAAGACCTATATATCAGATGGGAACAGTTTTCATACAATCAAAAGCATGAAAGTAAAACTGACCTTACGTTACAAAACTTGGATCAATTTAAAATGTTTCTACAATCCCAAATGGAAAAAAGAGCTGCTTCTGCCGGAGTCCATGCAAATAGTAACAATAGTACGACTATCAACAGCGGTAGCAACCCATCTTCGGCTACAAAAAAGCCCAAGAACATCAGACCGTCATCATCCAAACCCTCGCTATTCGGATTTAATATCCCAAAGACACCGATCGTGAATAAGAAAAGAAAGTTAGAAGTACCTAATAGCACCAATAATACTGATATCACTATTAAATCAGAGATACACAGTGAAGATAATACTATATTGTCAGATGCAATCGATATCAAAAGTGAAGCACTATCTGTTAAATTGGAAGTCACACCTGCATCCATGAACTCTTCCTTTAGTATAGACAACGTTGAATCAGGTAAAATACTCGATTCCTTAAACCCACAAAATATTGAAGTCTCTGAAGGGCTTTCTGGAGATGAATCAAGCCAAGTCAAGATTCAGCCTTATTATGATCCAACAAAATATAAGTTTAGATCTATGAGACAGAATATTGTTGATTCATCCGATGTCCTCGACGAGCAGATTGAAATATTCACAAAGCTAATTCAAGATCATTTAGACGTACCGGTTTCAGAATTTGGAGATCCTACGATTCAGTCTCAAACAGAAGTTTATGCCGTAGGTCGGATTGTCCCAGATTCCCCCAGTGCTGAAGGGTTTTTAAATACAGACTCGTTATCCTTGGAGACTTCAAGAATGGGCGGTGTTGGTAGAAGAATTAGATTGAATTTTGAAGAAATTGCCGAGACTTCATTATTTTGTGGACAAATAGTAGCAGTAAAAGGGAAAAATGCTAATGGTGAGTTTTTCTTAGTTAATGAAATATTGAACATGCCCTATCCAGAGGCTCCTGTGTCAACAGAAGATGATATGCTTTCATACAAAACAGCCCTAAAGGATAAATCTGCAAAAGTAATTGTTACTGCAGGACCCTACTTCCCAGATGACAGCATAGATTTATCTTACCTTTCTAATTTCGTAGACAAGATTAATAACGAGATCAAGCCTCACACTGTTATAATGTTTGGTCCATTCATTGATTACACAAATTCAGTGATCATGAATGGTAATATCCCGGACTTCCCAAATTTAAAGACACAACCAAGAACTTTAGACGAGTTATTTATAAAGTTAATGGCACCAATTCTGAAGACCATTAACTCGTCAACCCAAGTCATTCTAATTCCATCTACCCGGGATATTTTATCCAATCGTACTTCATACCCCCAAGATTCATTCGACAGGAAAACCCTACAGTTACCTAAGAATTTTAAATGTTTCACAAATCCATCCACGTTCCAATTAAATGAAACCTATATTGGTTGCTCTAATATCGATATCTTTAAAGATATGAAGGAAATCATCAAGGGTGGCGAGACCTCTGCTCGTAATAGATTTGATAGAATTGCAGAACACGTCTTACAACAACGTAGGTTTTATCCACTGTTTCCTGGATCGATAAAAAATATCACAATCCCTTCGAATGGGAAGAAATTGTACAAACATATATCTGGTGCTGACTTAGAGGTTGCATATTTAGGATTAACTGAATTTGTCGGCAATTCTGCTCCTGATGTTATAATGGTGCCGAGTGAAATGCAGCCATTTGCAAGAATCATTAAGAATGTAATCTTTATTAACCCAGGTAGATTTGTTAAGCCAAGAGGCGCAAAAGGTACACATGCCCAAATTTCAATAGAATGCCCAAATCTAGAAGACGACAGTTTGACTAAAGTAGGTGGTGAGGAGGTTCTCTACTTACATAACGTCTGGAAACGTTCGCGGGTCGATTTAGTAACTAATTAAATGATATAAAGTGAATATAATACATAATCAAGTCGTTAATACATCAAATGTAGAGTGTCATTATGATATTACTGAAATATAATGAAATAATTAAAATTTCTTCTTCAACTTCTGCAAGAAGCCTTTTTTCTTTGGAGTTTCCTTAGCGCCGTTAGTACTATGTAAATCAGCGTTGTTGTTATTTTTGTTATTAGCTTCCTCCTTCTTCTCTGATTTACCGGATTTACTTGAGACTATTGATTTTCTTCTTAGGGATAACGAACTCCGAATATTAGTAATGTTGTTCAAAGGTACCACAAGTTCATCTTCTTTTGTCATACTCTTCTCGCTCCGTGAGTGTAAAGGAGCAATAGGTGTATCGGTCCTCTCAGCTGTGATGGCAGTCGCTGCTGCTGTCGTAGCAAGATCACTCTTAGCCAGGGATGCAGCATTAGATGTCGGAATAGATGTTACCGACTTTCTTTTCTTTCTCATTTTTTCCTTTTCTTCATCGTTGGGGGTAACTGTCCTTATAATTTCCTTCTCTTGCGTCAATGGAACCGTCTCTATTGCTTCGTTCATTTTTATTTTTTCCTTAGGGTCTAAAACATATGGATTATCACCTTTACCCTCCCTCAGGTGATAGTTTTTAGATGTTGGAATATAATGCGGTAAAGTGGCACCTGCCGTTTCAGAAAAATTTGGAGTGTGTCTATGGTGCTCTTGACCATCTTCAACTCTTTCGAATCCTGGGAACAAATTGTCGTCATTTTTACGTATTTTAGTCTTGACAATTTTTGGACCATCAATAACCCTCGTGAATTTAGGAGATGAATGAATGACTTGGTCTCTGTCATCGTCTTCAATTCTCTCATGTTTGTCCTTTTCCGCAGTTCTTTGCTGTGTTTGATCCTTTCCATCAGTAAATTCAAAAATATCCTTTGTTTCTTCTTTTGACACTGAAGTGACACTGGATCTTCTACTTAGTTTCTCTTGTGGCTCATCAATATGTTTCCCCTTCAACTCAGCATTTATGTTTTCCATAAATTCATTTGTCTCCAGGGATATTTTCAAAAGATCTGTCTTTTCTGGTAGCTCCCGGTTCACAATGGGGATATGTCCTTTTCTTGCCTTCTCATTTTTCACCAAAATCAATCTACAAAAGACAAAATACGAAATTATTGTCAAATGTTCCATGAAGAAGGCAAATAACATAATTGTAATCCCACTATACTGGAAGGGAGCAAACTTATACCATGAATCTCTTTTTTCCATTTTTGTATGATATCCAATATTAGGTAGGTTACAGTGCGAGTACATGAAGGTAATTGTTGGTCCGACTATTGATGATATGAGTAGTATGATTTCCATCACAACGTTCCATGAATCTGTTGGCGAGGTAGCATCCTCTAAGGCATTTTCTTCATATACTTGTTCAGCGTTATTGGGTAATGAGATGGGTGTTGCCTTCTTTATGGCTCTCCACAGATCTGCCCTCATGACGATCATATCAAAAATTAGATAAACTAAGGGGGCTAGTGGCCAAATGACAGAAAACATACCGATATACCCAAGTTGAATAATCAGTTTTCTCATGTTATCATCAACATCAAACACACCCCATTCATCAGAACGGTAAGATTCAATTTGTTTCCAATGGCGGATATCCCTTCTTGGGAAATCTTTGACCATTTTGTCATGAATGACACTGTAAGCAGAATCTGGTTTATTCTTACCCTTCATATAGAAGTTTACTTTTTCCATTAAGAAAGGTAGCCCATTTTCTAAACCTATAGAGACAAGTTGATTAGTCACTGTGAAATAAAATATCTGGTCCCTGTGACGATTCAAATTCAGGGTGAAATCAGAGGATATGACTGGAATACCGTACTTCCCAGCCCAACTTCCTATACCACTCTTGATTTCTGATGTGAGCTTGTAACCGAAGGGTAAATAAAGGAATAACGTTATCAATAAGGGCACGTAACTAACGAAAAATATAAGAACAAAATTCTTTTCCATTCTTGATTTTGCTGCATTAGGTCCATTTTCCCATTTAATGAATGGCTCCACGCAGAATCTGTTATAAACCATTGTCAATGCTGGAGTGAAAGAACATATCAAAGCCGTCGGAATTAGAGACAACACACTTGAAAGTCTACCGGAGTATAGTTGTGTAATGAATATCTCAATGGTAAAACATAGCAATTGGAAGGATACCAACGCTAGGACAAAGACAATTGCCACAGGAGCAAATGCGCATTTTTTTACAATGACTTTTGCATGAGGATCGTAGTGCGTATTACGCTTCCCCTCGTCAACGAGAATTGTTGATTCGTGAATCCTTCCAAAGACAGAAATATAATGCTGTTTCTTCTCGTATATCCACGTCGCCACAAACGCTATCAACCAGAACAATAACCCCAGAGAGTAATATTTATTGAACTCCCAAGAATCCCCCGATTTAAAGACAAACCGGAACAACACGCCGCAAAGGGAGAGTCCCATTAGCCACGTCATATAGTTATTCAAGTAAGCGAAATATAGAGATTGCCTTGGGTTCCCCGTGAGTCTTGTGAGTTCGATAAGGTCGGTTTCCAATGGTAATTTTAAACTTGGGGTCTTGACAAGCTTCTCGAACAGCCGATCCAGCCTCTTGCTGATATTATGGTCATATATCGGATGTGCAGATACTATAAAGTCCAAATCCTGCGAGATGGTGTAGATATCGTTATCATTGGCCTTGCTGGTGTCCACTCTTGTAAAGGCCAGCACCGTATTGGGGTCACCCCCCGGCCTAGTGACCACTTCTAGCCCTCTAACGGAAAACTCCGCCAGCAAAAGGGCCAGGTTGTCCCTAGAGTAGTCAAAACAGACAACGTAGTTCGGATCCAGCTGTTCCAAACTCGACATACCTTACTATGCTCGATTCAGTGTGTTCATGCTAGTGGCAAAGGGAGAGAGGAAAACGTTACGGAAGTTGCTTATAAAAGACGATATATTATAAAATATATCCCCTTATATTGAAATCAAGGGTCCCAATTAGCGCCCCTCACAGCTGTGTAAAGGCCCAAAGCCGTATCACGTAAACGACGGCTATGTGATTAATGACGATGCCGTAATCGAATCCCCCGGTGTCACTTGTGTATCCATGTCTGTTGTCTATGTATACTCATGTCTATGTCTATGTCTTTGTATATAACGGTGGAACACGCTGCGGTCTACGCGGTGATCATGCACCGTAGACACTCGGCAATGTAACCAGCTAGCAATCCCGGGATTGTAGTGCGGCAGGTGACGTTGATCTTGCCAGAGTCCACCCACTGCAACTTGGCCAGACACCCGAAGTTGCCGTCTGTTCTCGTGTGGATGATCCCGGCGACGAACAGAGTGTTCTGGACGTTCTGTTGCTCGACGATGTCGAACCCTGTCCTTTGCAGTGTCTGTGCCATCGACGGCAGCGTTGGAGTCCTTGTTTCTGTCGCTGATGTGATCTTGGCGACTCCCTCGAGCCGGCACTCCGCCGTCGTTCCGAGGGTATCCCCCAGCGTCCTCCACCGCGTGACGAACTGCACCAGTGTCACGGGCTGCGGTTGCGCTGGTGGCACAATGCCGTTCACGGGAGTGGCAACTTGCAGTGTACTCGTCACGCCGAGTCCCAATTTGAGGGACAGACTGTTCGTGCTGCCACCGCAGCTGAAGTGCACGTTGACCAACGGGCTCGTCTCCGCGTCGAAGGGCTTTCTAATGAGGACCTCCAGGGACTGCTCGCTTCTCCTGTGAGGCGCGAGTGTCTGAGCGGAAAGCGCGGACACCGCTTGCACGACGTACTCCGGGTTATCGGCTTGTTTTGCGCTTATGAACTCGGTGGAGAGGCCCATGATCTCGTATTGTGTCTGGTTGACGAACGTGAGCGAGACGCGCAGCCGGAACCGCTCGACGTGCACGACGCGGTACAGGATTTTGATCAGGGGCGACGTGTAGAAGATCCCCTGGTTGTGGCACAGCATGCGTGCGAACCCTGCGCGCCAGTTGACGGAGAGTTGCTGTTTCGTGTATCTGTTATCGAGTCCTGCATCGAGTTCCCCAAGCTTGTCACCGAGGGACAGTTCCGAGAGTGCCGTAGCATTTGTGTCATCTTGCGAGATCGACATTTGCCCCGGTGCACCAGTGTCAGTATCCCGCGCGGCAGTATCACACATTCTGCCAAGAAGTGGGTTCACGCTCGTCGCGAAAGGCGGCATCTGCTGACACAACAAGTCGAGCAACGCCGAGTGGCCCATGACCCTCGTAACCTGTATTATCTTCAAGTACTCGTACGCGCGCGTCTGCAACTCCGTATCGAGCGAGTTCAGCTCCAGCTGGAAGAACTTGATGACCGCTGACGCGACCGCGGGCGGGCAGTGCCTGTAGAGCCTGAACATCGTCGTCAGGATCATGGCGCGCGTCGCGTTCGAGACGGCGAAGTACCGCTCGAGGAACATGTTGAGCAGGTCTCCGGGGCCGATCTGCGTGTCCGCGTCTCCGACACGCACGTCCTCCGGGTACTCGCCCAGGAGGAACGCCGCCGTCCTCGTGATGTACTCCGAGGGTGCCTTGTCCCGTTGCAACTGCTTAACGAGTTTCTCGCACGCCAGCGGCCGCAACTGCGGGTTGTTCACGACGACCTGGCACAGCCGGTGCCATATCTCCTCGTGCGAGTGTGATTGTGAGTTCGAGTCCGACTGCGTGATCGGCTCGAGCGCAAGAATGCGCAGTGACACGTCTACGTACCAGACCGGGTCCGCGGCGTACTTCTCCGTGAGGACCGCGGCGCTGACCGCGACGAGCGACCGCAACTGGTGGTCGACCCCCCGGCGGCTCGCGGCGAACTCGAGGAGGGCCTCTGCGACCCTGACCACGTTCTCAGGGCGCGCGAGCGCACAGAGCAACTGCACTGCCTTTCTCGCAACGGAGACGTCCCTGTCCGCGGTCATCACCTTGAGCACCGCGGAGACGTCGCAGACGTCGCGCGTGGACTCGCCCTTGCACAGCTTGACGAGCGAGTCCAGCGCGAGATACCGCACGTTCACCTCCGGGGAGGGCAGCAACGCGACGAGTGCCCGGACAGAGTCCTCGAGCGCGCCTCGGGACGCGCCGAGTCTCGGAGCGAAGTTCACCACTGCAAACAGCACCGTGTTCTGCACGACGCGCGCCATGGGCTCGTCTGATTGCGAGTTCGCCTCGCGGTGCACGACGCGACTGACACACTGCCGCAGCTTCCCGAGCGTCTCGTCGGGGAGACCCGTCGAGTCCCTGAGCAACACGTCTAGCAGCGCGACACACTGCGTCGTGAGCCACGGATCGGGAACGCCCGCGAAGGTGTACTCTGCGGGACAGGACTCTGTCGCGACACAGCACGCGTACAGCAGGTCCACGACGCGCGGCACGACCCGCTGACACACTTGCGCGTCGACATGCACCGCTACGTGTCTGACGAGGGGCATCGCCGCGAGCGCAACACCGTGCGTGTGTGAGTCCTCGAGCAACGCGAGGATACGCTGCACCCACAGCTGTCCGCGCCGGCCACTGCCCGATAGCAGCGTACCGTTCTGTCGCAGCAGCGCGAGGGACGCGAGCGCCGCCTTGGCGCGACACACGGCCGAGGACGTCGGCGACCTTAGCACGCCGAAGACGGCCTCTACGACCTCGTCGTCCGCCGCCCACTCCGCACCGGCCATCGCCGCCGTGTTCCCGACGAAGTTCAGCGCGAGCCCCGCGGCGGTGTCGTCCGCACGCCGCAGGTCCGCAAGCACGCCGGGGCGCACCGAGGCGGACCACGCGGCGGCAACTTCGCGGTGCGCGAACCACAGCGTCAGCGCGAGGTACGCGACGCTCTTCTCCGAGACCCTTGCGCTCGCGAGCAGCGCGACACACTGCTCGCGCGCGAACAGCAGCTCGTGGACGCGCGCCCCCGCGGACGCAACGTACACGTACGCGAGCTTCGCGACGTACTTCTTGCGCTGGTAGCCGTCCAGCATCGCTGCGCCCGGCCCGAAGCGCTGGCGGACCTTCGCGAGCTCGCCGTTGACGCGCGCGGCCCTGTCCTGCGGCGAGTGTGCTGCGCGGAGGTCCGCGACGAACAGCTGCAGGCCCCTGATGCCCTCTGGCCGCTTCTCCATCGTTGGTTGTTTGGGGGAGTTGTGTGTGCATTGTGCTTGTGGCTGTTCAAGACAGAGAGTCTGTGTCCACACTATACACACGCCCACTCCACACGCCCACACGCACCCCCAGGCACGGTGTCGCTGTGGATACGCATGCTCACCGAGGCGAGCGAGGCATTTCGACCGCTACACTGACCACAAGTCACTACTGTCTGATCAATTCGAACTCAAGTGAACGTCTACAGCGCTGGATAAGCCTGTTAGTGGACTACAACTTCACAATACTATATCGAAGGAAAGACCAATGAGGCGGACGGCCTGTCTACAATCATCAACAAAGCTGAGATCACCAACAAGAAGAGTCCTGCCTTAAAACGAGTAGCTGTCAAGAACATTCTTATAGCACGGTCATTTCCAGTTAGATTCCCAGAGGACTCCAATGAGCGTATACTAAAGATGACAACTTATCGTGTTGCAGAAGGTGATCCTTAAATATGGTACTCCCGTTTCATTATATCCGAGAGAGACACCAAGTTTGTTGACTCCCTGTGGAATTATTTTACACAACGCTTACACATAGGAACACACTTCTGCCTATAATCGGACAAGTTGAAAGATGGAATAAGATGACAGTCGCGTATATGAGAACGTATTGCAAGGACCGCAAAGAATGCTGCCATTGCATATAACTCTACCTACCAAGCATCGGTCAAGTGTTCCCCATTTGGCTTTCGAGGATTTACGCCAAGATTCCAAGGTCTATTTAATCCCTTGTGGAATAAACCCAAATACAAGTTGAACTCAGATACAAGTTGAACCCAGATACAAGTTGAACCGAAGTATAAATTGAACCCAAATCCAATGTACAAGATCCCAAATATTTCCCTCTTTATCAGTTTCGATTTCTAAAATCCTCTCGATTTGTTCTGGATTTCTCCTAATATCGCCGATCGTTGCAGGAGGTACATAATGGAAATTTGTAGCAAACTGCTGGAATGGTTTGATAGCTTTAACGTTAGAAACGTTGCACTTCTTCTTCTGTGCCGATTCTCCTCGTTTTATTCCTACTGCATTCTCTCCATAATTTTATCCACCGTGAATGGGCCAAACCAGAGATAGTGGAACTTCCTGATTTATTCTGTTGGGGCAGAGACTTTCCTGCGGATAAGGATCTGATCACCTGCTTTATAAACAATAGGGGAATTGTGATGTAAATTATAATTAACAGATTGCCTGTCCCGAGCCTCAGCAATAGAATCTCTCATGAGTATTAACTGTTCATTCATTCTCAATAAATATTCCGATAGTTTGCTACAAAGTCCTATTATGCACCGTTAGGAAGAATCCAGAACAAATCGAGAGGGTTTTAGAAATCGGAACTGATAAAGAGGGAAATACGAATTAAATTGTACTGGCGGATGCGCGACAGAATTAGACTTACGTCGAATTCCCGAGCAAGAAGTACGCAAAGTCCCACTTAACTCTCAAATCTAACATCTACTGCATAAGAACAAGACGTGGTAGCATCACAACGTGGAAGTTGTGAATTAGAGGGGTGAGCAGGTGTAACGATCCGTTATACAGACATCACAGGAGAATCTTTTGAGAGTATATCAGACCCATCCTCTGAATCTTATACATATATCTATACTGAAGGTAAGAGACAACTATTTAACAAGATAGTGATATATTAACTTGACTACGATTGGATTGTTGTACCTGGTCGACAGGAGTTCTTGTCCTGGACCGCGACGTGGAGTGCGTGGACTCGACCCGCATAACACTGCATGAGGGCCGTGGGCTCCTCCAGCGTCTACTGGAACGCGTCCACGAGTTTCGCAGACGGGTTCGGGACAGAGGTCGGGACAGAGCCTTCGTGAAGGACCGCGACGTCAAGACATTGTCCTATCTTCGTATACATATGTAAGATTACGGGGATTACTTGTGCTGTTCTTCTCAAGTGTGAGTGCGTGATGTATCTCAAACATGACCCAGGGCTTCTCTACAACGCTTCTATCTCAAGGCTCTATCTCGATAATGTAATGTTCAATACACAATGACATACCAAGGACCTCTGCTAGTGACTTCATAAGTGTGTGTCTCGCTGTCCAGCACGACATCAACGCAGATCAGTTCGGTCTCTTGTTCCGCCGCTGCACCTCTCTCCTCCTCGAACTCGGTCTCGCCTCTTGGACGTCTCGTCTTCTTCGCTTCTTGCTGTTCTCCTCGTCTCGTCACTCTCCCTGCCACTCTCACGCGCATCCGCTGTCTCTATAGAATCGTCCAGCCTCACTCTCTCTTCTCTATAACGGCTTCTTCCACTCCACAAGCACAAGCACAAGCACACACGCACGCACACACACGCCAACATGTCGCTGTGGGTAGACAAGCACCGGCCGCAGCGCCTCGCACAGCTCTCGCACTCGCTGGACCTCACGCGCCTCCTGGAGTCCCTCGCCGCGCGCCCCGCGGACCTGCCGCACCTGTGCCTCTACGGTCCGCCGGGCGCCGGCCGCAAGACGCGCGTCATGGCGCTGCTCGAGGCAGTGTTCGGCCAGGGCGTCCGCAGGCTGAAGGTGGACGTGCGCCAGTTCACCGCGGGCACGCGCAAGCTCGAGCTCAACGTCGTGTCCTCGCCGCACCATCTGGAGGTGACGCCGAGCGACATGGGCAACAGCGACAGGGTCGTCGTGCAGGAGCTATTGCGGGAGGTCGCGCAGACCGAGTCCGTGGACTTCGGCGCAGCGGGCGCAGCGCACCGGTACAAGTGCGTCGTGGTGAACGAGGCGCAGGGCCTCTCGAGGGACGCGCAGGCCGCGCTGAGGCGCACGATGGAGAAGTACTCGCGCAACATCCGGCTCGTGCTCGTGTGCGACTCGCTGTCGCCCGTGATCGCGCCCATCAAGTCGCGGTGTCTGCTCGTGCGGTGTCCTGCGCCGCTGCCGCGCGAATCTCTCGCGATCCTGCGGGATGTCGCCGTGCGTGAGTCCGTGGACGTGGCGGGGAAGGGGGGAGACACGCTGCAGAGGATCGTGGACACCGCGCAGGGGAACCTGCGGGCGGCGCTGCTCATGCTCGAGACAGCGGCGCTCGGGAACGAGATGTCGCTTGCCGCGGGGCCCGTTGTAGTCGAGCAGGACTGGAAGCGCGTCGTCGAGAAGCTCGCGGCGAAGGTGTACAGGGAGCGCACTGTGGGGTGTCTCGTGGAGTGCCGGGCGGCGCTGTACGAGTTGCTCTCGCACTGCATCCCGCCAGCGACGATCCTCTCGAATCTGTTGTTCGGGCTCCTGGCACAGCCGGTGAGCGATCGGCACAGGGCGCAGCTCATTGCGGCGGCAAGCGAGTACGACGAGAGACTGTGTCTGGGCAACAAAGCAGTGTTCCACCTAGAGGGGTTCATCGCGAGGGCAATGGTCGTACTAGAGTAATCGTATCGAGAGTCAAACACTACTGCACTATCATATTGATATGTTATCGTCCTGCAGTTCTGTCAGTGGAACGTTTATACAGTGTGTGTACTTACGGAAAGCATTAACACAACGGTGAGGTCTTTGTTAGATTAGACAGTCTGTGTATGCACGTTGGCAGATGACATTGTCGCTAATACTATTCCAGGTCCAATATCAAAACGTATGTAAATCTCACTTTGTTGCAAACTTCCTGATTGTAGCATGGTATACAAAGTCTTCTCGAAAATTTTGATACGACAAAGAGAGTGTGACAGATGATGTGACAAAAACAACGACTATATGAAAGTTATGGTAACACAAAAACGAAAACGACAGGACACAAAGACATGGTGACACAAAAACAATGTTGCGCAAAGATGACCGTCAAGCAAAAATGGATGTCACAAAAGGACATGACACAAAAGGACATGACACAAAAGGACATGACACAAAAGGACATGACACAAAAGGCCATGACACGAAATCGATGGTTACACAAAAATGACATGACACAAAGATGATTTTTACACAAAAACAACTTTACACTAAAAGAACGTTACACAAAAATGATGGTGACACAAAGACGATGGTGACACAAAAGCAATTACTACACAAAAACAATGTTACACACTTTCTCATTCTTGAGTTAGGTGAAAACGTTCAGAATTGAAAGATTTCAGAACATCTTTTTTGTTCGCTTTCCTGAATGGCTCTCTCAACTGTTTAGCTGTCATATTACTTAAGAGAAAGGATTTTAATACTCTCAATAGCTAATAGTTGATACCACTCCAGTTGGAAGAACAGAATGGGAAGCTCTGGGATAAGTATGCTCTAGCTAAACAAGGTCATCGTGCTGCTAAGTAATTTAATTTATACAGGATATCTTCATACCAAAATCAGACACATCCTCAATAATCTACATTGATGTTTTATCCAATAAGATGTTGCGATAATGGTTTTCTTTCCAAGTTTTAGAGACAATATTACGAATATGGGTTGTGGTATTTTCAAGTACCACAATTTTACGTCTTTTCGTACAAAAGGACAAAAGACGTAAGATGAAAAATTTGAGTATAAGATCGTCGAGAATCGCGATCTTCATGTATATTATATAACTTTCCATTCAGGAAGCCATTCAACCTTATAAACTATAATTGATTTTAGTATTAAGAACCGTCGATAACAGACATCTTATATTCGAAAGACCTAGAGTGTAGCGAAACGCAGCCTAAGTTCCAATCGTATCCAGTTTCATTGTAACTTTAAATTGGACTACGTTTGCAAAAGATATAATCCTCTATTACAACCGGTATATTATCACAGGGTGATTACTATTTTGGCAGAAAAAATTGATCCTGCAGCAGGTTATGGAAGAGCAGATGGTGATATATAAGGTGGATGATAGTTATAGTGTTATACTGGGAATTGGGGACTGGTAAACTATAATCCATGATAAAATCTTTCCAAGATAGCCAGCGTTGAATTCTTTTCTCATATTCAGTGATGTCACAACAATGTATATGGATTGTAGATGTAGCAAGAAATATATTACGAGAAATTGCCGAGCGAGACGTGTTATTGCTGTGAACGTAGGTTCGAAACTGAATACGTAGCAGGATCTGAAGACATATTTATAATAGTGGATCAATGGTATTATCAGCCTTGATTTCTTATTATACAAAATATGTAATATACATTAATAGAGAAAGAGACATACTAGTTGAATGATTATGGGTTCCTTTATATATGCTTACTTCTTAGATCATGATGATATCTCAAGATCTTATCAACACATAACTGGAACCCATACCTTACTAACAAATCCTTTAAGTGCATAATATATGCACTTAACGGGAATAGTAACGTATGTGAATATCAGATTACTAAGATGCAACCAAATTGATAGGTTACATCTCAACAATTGCCAATAGATTTCGGTGGGCCGAATTCGTCTGCGATAGGGCGGTGCACCGAGACACAGGCACCACACACCGGGTGATTGTGAATGTGATTGTGCAGGTATGTGCACGGTTATTGAACATTTTACATCAACCCCATCACTTATCCACATACATATGCTCGGAAGCAAAGCCTCGGGAACTGGGATTTCCCGGTATCGCTGACTCAGTGCCACAGATCGTGGGATTCCGCAGAGATAAGTTCCAGGGCGCCTGGCGCTTCCATGGAAAGGACACTGGGACACCACAGAAGCAAATGAACAGCCGCTGAACGAATCCATCCGATTGAGAGGGTACAAGGGTTTGCCAAATCCTGAACACGAGCAATCGAGTGCTCCTGAGTTACGTAAATGGATGCCATAATCAAAAACCCAGTTACCTCCATCTGTTATCCTTTTGAGGGTTCGTTTCTGACTAAAAAACGACTTCGGGTTCATTTTCGGCAAAAAGTTCCGAATTCCGAGAAATATCCGGAGATTGTAGTGTCTGTCAGAATTTTTCAATAGTCTTTCCCGAAAAAGTCAATGAATGCGACAGATTAGTAAGTGGTCCTTTGCCCGAGAGTTGTTCTTGACTAATGATAATCGAAACAAAATAAGATATATCTTGGTTAGTAAGCTTTAATATTTCCCAAAATCATGATCAATACCTTTCCTCCCATATGATATAAAAGGGTTAGGTTTGTCGAGCTTAGATGAAAAGTTGATCTTTCGGTTTTTAATTTGTATCCATTTAATATACCATCCAATAAACCAATCAAACCAATCAAACCAATCAAACCAATATATATCAAAAAATGCCTTTCGTCGAAGATTTCAAGCCAGTCGCCCTAAAGGATACTGAATTATTCAAATCAATTAAAGTTGGTGACATGGAATTAAAGCATCGTGCTGTCATGCCTCCACTAACCAGAATGAGAGCTCAATATCCAGGTAATATTCCAAACAGAGATTGGACCGCCGAATATTACGACCAACGGTCTCAATATCCGGGTACTCTAATCATCACCGAGGGTACATTTATTTCCCCTCAAGCTGGTGGATATGACAACGCGCCAGGTATTTATTCCGATGAACAAATTGCCGAATGGACCAAGATCTTGAAGAAGATTCACGACAATAAGTCCTTTGTCTACGTTCAATTATGGAATTTAGGTAGAGCTGCTTATGCTGATTCTCTTGCCAGAGATGGATTGCGTTACGATTCTGCCTCTGACAATGTCTATATGGAGGGAGAACAGAAGGAGAGGGCTTTAAAGTCTAATAATCCTCAACACGGTATCACGAAGGAGGAGATTAAGCAGTACGTTAAGGAGTACGTTCAAGCTGCTAAGAACTCTCTCTCTGCTGGTGCCGACGGTATTGAGATCCACGCTGCCAACGGGTATTTGCTGAACCAATTCTTGGACCCACTTTCCAACAAGAGAACCGATGAATATGGTGGTTCCATCGAAAACAGAGCCCGGTTCATTCTTGAGGTGGTTGATGCTGTTGTTGCTGCTATAGGCCATGAGAAGGTCGGTATCAGATTTTCTCCATTCGGTACTTTCCAGACAATGTCAGGAAGTGCCGATCCAACTATTATAGCGCAGTATGCTTACGTTATAGGTGAACTAGAAAAGAGAGCGAAACAAGGTAACAGATTAGCCTACATTCACTTAGTGGAGCCTCGTGTCACGGACCCGTTCAAGACTGAGGGAGATGGTGCCGATAACGAGGCTACCAATGATTTTATTTATTCCATTTGGAAGGGTATCGTTATCAGAGCAGGTAACCTTGCCTTGCATCCAGAGGTCGCCAGTGACTTTGTGAAGGACGGCAGAACACTGATTGGCTACGGTAGATTCTTCATTGCCAACCCAGATTTGGTTACTAGATTGGAGAAGGGCTTGCCTTTGAACAAGTATGATAGATCATTATTCTATGCCATGACAGACAAGGGTTACTTGGATTACCCAACTTACGAAGAAGCTTTAAAGTTAGGGTGGGACAAGAAGTGATACTGGATTAGTGATCGACTGATGGAGAGGTTTTTTATCATGATAGAGACTTCAGCAAAATATAGAAATACATATACGAATTTAAAAGCAATATTGACATTTAAGGCCATCAGAAACTTTCTGACAATTACATACTTATACAGATTAGGATAATTCAAAAACTCACATGTATGTAGAGAATGTGGCAAGGACATACTAGATTTTAAACCATCCATAGCCCAACGCTATACACGCAAGGTTCGGAAGAAAAATAATGAATGATTTGTTACTTATTCTGTTGTATTGTTGTGTTTAAAAGATCACATTTCCACACTATAATTTTCAATAGCATTCTCTACCATAGTTGTTTTATTCAAGAGTTGAACACAAGTTAGGTAAGAACGAGGTACAATCAACACTTTTGTTAAGGACAAATGTTATTATGAAAAGTAACTATAGCTTGCTTGTGTCTAAGCTCTTTTTGTGTTATTATCGTCTTTGTGTAACCATCACTTTTGTGTATTCGGGTCTTCGCTCTACCAGAGAATATAATAGGCAGAACAGTATACATCTCTCTGATTAGTAAACCTAATGATATAAATGTCAAAGAGGATATGCAGTTAGACAGTTCTACCGCCCTTCCAGCATCCCTGATACTTCCATTGTCCTATAGTATTTGCCTGTTGGTTTACCCAAGGTGAGATTCGAGCTTCTGTTTACTCTCATATTCAATCTACCCTTTCCTAATTACTTTAGTGTTAAACCTGGCATTTACATTCGTCTCATACCTCTCATACTGAATTGATGCACGACATCTTCAACAGCCTAATCTTCTTAATGTGCTATATCTCTTATTTTCAACATTAAAGCCCACTCATACACGCCTCATTGATCTCGCGTTAATTCTATCTGGGGCATCAGAAGCATCTGCTCTGATTAGCAAAAGACCGCTCTCGACAGTGCAGCTGCGCACTCACCTTTCGACTATCTATGTCCAGTCATACCGATTTTGGCTTAATTTTATGGTGTGAATCCAAATGATAGCGTGTGGGGGGTTAATATCCAAGATCCATTAGGATCGTGCCCCTTAACAGTGTGGCAAATACCTTGCCATAGTCTCTTCTGATTGGTTGAAAAACAGCTCTCGAATCATGTAGGGAATTACCCTTTTAGGAAATGTCTTAAGATCCAAATAACGTCATCGCATATTAGGGATGAGTCAAGATCCAAAACCATGTTATTACCTAATTAGGAAACATGTAAAAGATCCCCTTAAGATCTTTACCTATTTAGGAAATATGTCAAGATTCGCTCGAGATCAGGACCCTTTTAAGAATGTGTCAAGATTCAATCAAGACTGTTACTCGATTAGGAAATAAATAAAATGTGTCAAGATCCGATCGCGATCTATACCCTTTCGGGTAATAATAAATATGTCAAGATCTTATCGGGAATCTTCCTATCAAAGTAATTCTTGATCTGTCACGTGGATGTGCGGCTGTGCATTGTGTCTGGGTGTTACTCTAGCCGGGTAATAAATTTTCTGACCAATCAAATTCAAGATAAGTTTTTTTGGTCAATTAGTAATACACTCAACGCTGATTGGTCAACTATCGAATCACGTGGATGTACGGCTGTGCATAGTGTTTGTTACCCGGATGGAATTGTGCCGGTCACCTGATCTAAAATAATAGCCAATCAAATCCAAGTATGGTAAATTTATTACCGCATAGTTAATATAAGGTGGTTTGATTGGTGGATAGGCTGTTACCCGGTACACAAAACTAGAAAAAATGCAGCCAATAGGATTGGAGAATTGGGGATTATTGACCTCATAGTTAGCTTTTTGACTTCTGATTGGTGGAATAGATGAAGATACCGCGATGGTGGGCGGTTATTTTCCGACAACCAACGTAGATGCTTTAACAGATAATATCTAATACAGGGGCAAATTGGCTGATTTAAATGGAAACTGGGAGTTTAGTGAGTAACAGAATTAAACAGAGAGGTGGCTAGTGTTAACGACCTGCTTAATAACTGCATCATTATATTCTGATCCCCACAATGTGAGAAAATGAGATAAGTAATGTAATACATGCTTACAAAGCGAGATGGAATTCTAAATGAGATTCGAAAGAGATTTGAAGTTGTAATTTTAGTGGAGATATTCTGTCATTTGTGAGTCATGCGAAAGATGGGCTGAATAAATCACCGTTGCAAAATTAGCACGCCGTTAAAGCTGTCTGGTACCTGCTTATAGAATCTTGAATATTTCCCATGGTGAAATTTGTTTCTGTTAATCTAGCATACTCTTGGTGTGATATTTTTGTGTATCTGTGCATCCTACTATCAAGTTGATTCCGTATGAGCTTACTCTCTGAGTGCAGGACAATTTCAGCCCCTTTTTGGTAATGGTACAACCATATACTATAGTCTCTTTCCTATTTCAGTGTCCCTAATCGCATGGAAGATAATACCTATCAAATCTATCACTGTAGATGACATATATATGGTTAAGCAATGGTGTACTGCTCACATTACAGTGTTCTAAATTATATTTGTTTTAAAGTTTACTGTATAGTTCGTCGTAAGTTCAGAGTGAAAAGTTTCTTTCAAGAGTTTCAAGTAAGCTTCTGCAGACATAGAACAATATACAATATGCGTTTTTGGTTTATAGTATAATAAAGAGTCGATATGAATGTCTATTTGGGCGGCTCTTCAACTGAGTTTATGCTCCAATAAGAGTGTTAGAAAATGGAAGGGCATAACTTCTTCAGGAATAGTAAAGGTGCTTGAAACCCAACATTCTTTGGCTTCCACAAAGTAGCAGAAGTTTCTCGTTCGATCCTGGACATCCAAGCCCCATTGTGTTTGTACGGACAAGCGAAAAAGGAATTAGCAATCCATACACTACAGTGAGCCCAGGGACCTGTTTGTTGAGGTTAGGCCGGTTTGTTTTGGAAAGGTTGTTGCTGTTATGATTTATGAACTGTGTCTGTTTTAACCAGTATGGTATTGTCGCTCTATATTGTGGTTGGCATTATCATCTTTTGCTCTTGACCTATACCACTTTATGGAATATTATTAAAAATATGACAAGTAATATAATTGTTATCCCGGAAAACAGAGCTTGTATTATACGTTCAACTAGACCAGCCTTGTCTAAATTCATACATTTATTAACCGCAGAGTAGAAAAAGAATACCGTTACCAGTCCAACCATTAAAAATCCAATGGTAAAGATTGCCCACGAAGCAAGGCGTTGGTCTGTTGGGACCTTTTCGGTAAGCCCTTTACAAAACTGCAGCACCGGGCCGGCGATACTGATCATCGTTCTAACCTTACCGGGATTGTGAGGGAAGATGAACAAGTAAGAGTGAAAGTGGATAGATATTCATTTTCTGTATTTGTCTTGTGACACATAAATCACAAACACAGTGCAAGATGGTATCACCCTTGCGTGTGCTTTTTTTAAGACCAACATAGAATAGGGTGGATTTGCCATGATCATCAGAAATTTGACGAAACTTTAATCAGAGGATGAGAGTAGGTCTTCCTCGTACCGTCAAGAGCTTATTAAATTATTGAATTGGGCTCGTGGAAATATCAATGAGCTTGCTAAATTATCTCTGGGCTTGCTAAATTATCTCTGGGCTTTCTAAATTATCTCTGGGCTTGTTAAGTTTTCTCTGAGCTTGTTAAAGTGTTGTTGAGCTTGTTAAAATGATGACATGTAAATATTCAACACAGTCCGAACCTGCATGATATACGCCTTATCGTACGCTGCTTAACAACCCAAATGTTTATATCGATAGGATTAGTATACGTGAATATTTACAAGTGCGCGCTCTGTACAAGCATCATCATCTCCCACGGAACAGCGTATACTCCGGTTTCTGTCCCAACTGTGCACTCTGCGTGCGCTTCACACTGCGCTGCGACAGTTTACTGGCGCCCTTCTTCACGGTGTGTTCAAACGAGTGCAGCCCCGACCGCAGCGGACTGTCCCTCGTCACAAACTCGTACACCCCGGGCAGTTTGGACCCGGCCTTCCGCATGGCCTCCCTGGCGACACGCTCGTGCAGATCGTCCCCGCGCATCTCAAACACCACCTTCCCCGTCGGCACCCGCACCATCCAGTGGTCGAACGCACCCTTCCCCTTCCCCATCCGCGTCTCGTTCCCCTTCACGCACACGGCCACGTCCGTCGCGAGCCGCCGCCACAACTGCCCGTTCTCCAGCGGCCGCACGTACCGCATCGCCGCGTTGTCGGCCTCCCTGAGCTGGATGGCCGTGACGCGCGTCCCCTCGGAGCGCAGCCGCAGCCCGTACTGCCCGAACTGCAACGACGACCCCCGGAGCGACCCGCCGACGCGCACGGGGACCCGCCCCTTCTGCTTCTTCTGCGTGACGGTGAACCGCGGCGCGTACTCGTGTGTCCCCCGGCGCAGCGAGAGCCTCAGCACGCTGTTCCTCAGCATCTTGCCCTTGTCCTGGTGATATCCTGTCTCTCGAGGCGATCTGGAAGGCTCCCTTACATACCGTAAGGCTACAATACCGTACGGGATAGTGCAATAGCGGACAGAACGAGGCCAGATGCGGAGAGTGCTCAGGAACTACACGACGCTCACCGTGGCAGGCACCCGCCACGCCGCTGACGCGCACTGCAACGTCCCGCGCCGCATCCTCGAGCACACGTCCAGGGGACTCCTCTCGCGGCCGGCGCACCCGCTGGGCATCCTGGCACGCCTCATACGGCGCACACTGGGCGGGGGATACGCCTGGCACGACGGCCTGCACCCCGTCGTCGGTGTCTGGGAGAACTTCGACTCGCTCGGGTTCCCCGCGGGGCATCCGGGCAGGTCCCCCTCGGACACGTACTACCTGTCGGGGCACACGCTGCTGCGCACACACGCGTCCGCGCACGAGGTGGAGTGCTTGCGGGCGCTGCGGGACGGCGGCGGCAAGCACGGCGGGTTTCTCGTCGCGGCAGACGTGTATCGCCGCGACGAGATAGACAGGACACACTACCCTGTGTTCCACCAGATGGACGCCGGGCGCGTCTGGCGGCGCTCCCCATGTCTGGTGCAGTCCATACAAGAGGAAGTGAGGCAATTGGAGACTCGATTGGCCACTGGTCCCGTCACGCTCGAGTGTGTGAGGGATGACGCAGAACTAGGCGACGCGGAGAACGCTCCACAGCCGCACATGTCCTCAGACGAGGTGCTGTGGTGCTCGAGGCATCTGAAACGGTCCCTGGAGCTGGTCGTGAGGGATATCTTCGCTGCCAAGGTGGCTACGTTGCACTCGGGGGTCCCCGAACACACGCTCCAGTACAGATGGGTGCGTGCGTATTTCCCCTGGACGGCTCCGTCGTGGGAGATAGAAGTCTGGTGGGAAGGTGAGTGGCTCGAGGTGTGCGGTTGCGGGGTAGTCCAGGACCAAGTGCTGGTGAATAGTGGGTATCCGCCAGAGAGTGCCCTGGCGTGGGCCTTTGGTGTCGGGCTGGACAGGCTGGCGATGCTGCTGTTCGGTATACCGGATATACGGCTTCTGTGGTCTCAGGATCCACGGTTTGTCGACCAGTTTACAGAGGGGAAGGTGACCAGCTTCAAGCCGTACTCCAAGCACCCGGGGTCCACGAGAGACGTCGCCTTCTGGCTCCCAGAGCAACAGGGGTCACAGACACGCCTCCACGAGAATGATCTGATGGAGATCGTCAGAGACGTCGCGGGAGAGCTCGTCGAGAGCGTCAAACTCGTCGACACGTACGTCGATCCGCACACTGGCAAGACATCCATGTGCTACCGCATCAACTACCAGTCCATGGACAGAAACATCACCAACGCAGAGGTCAACGAGTTGCAAGACACCGTGAGGAGACAACTTGTCGAGAAGTACGGTGTCCAGCTCAGATAAGCTTGCGCCTGTGCAGTACTGCATTACTGTAAATAAGAATATATAAATTGTGTACCGTAAGCTGGACTTATGAAGCACTCGCCCCGATAATCTCTGCTGGCAGCCGGACTTACGAAGAAGCACTCCCCTCAATGATCTCCGCTGACAATTGGACTTACGAAGCACTCGCTTCGATGATCCGCTGATAGCTGAACTTACAGAGAAGCACTCACCTCGATAATATCCGCTGACAGCTGATACCAGAGGGTTCCACTCGCGAGGCGGTACGGGTTGTCCCCGCTCTCCGGTACAATGTGCTCCTGTGTGTGTGTGACGCGGCCTATGAACCATTCTTTGCCCGAGAGGCCCGGAGTGGTGCTTGACGGGTGTAGGAAGTATCGCGTAGTCTCCTTGAGCGCGGTAAATGCAGCCCAGGGTGTGTTTGTGTTTGTGTTTGCACTAGCACTTGCGCCTGTGCTGGTGTGGATGCTCCGGTGGACGCTCGACCCCTTCTCGGAGAACAATACAGGAGTGGTCGGGATCGGTGGTGTTGACAGATCCACAGAGGAGAATGACGATGTCAATGAGGACGCCAGGCGGTCGTCCCTCTGGGGGTCGTCTGGATGGTCTCTGGTCGGCAGGAATAATGCCACGTCGCCCACTTGGAACCCACCAAGTGCAACACGCTCGTTCTTGTACCTGTCAAGGGCCGCCCGCCTCGACTTGTTCTCCTTTGTGAGTCTCTTGGCGAGCGCTTCGATGTCGCTGAACCGTCTGATCACACTCTGCTCGTATAGTTTGTCACTGTAGAGATCGGAAATGTACTGTAACGCAATGGCTGTCGAGCCTGGTTCACCAAGGGCATTCTTGACTTTATAGAACACCTCACTTTGGATCGTTGATGTCCCAGACGTTACAGAATCCTCTACAATTGCTGTACTCTTTTCGAGGAGGCTCTGTGCCATGTTCTTTCTGAGCCCTTTGGCCCTCTTTATACGCATGCCGTGGCGGTCACTGTCTAAGGTCAGCAGTAACCCGATATTCTCCAGGATGTACACGTTGGTACGGAAGATGTCAAACAGCTTACCCTCAAGAATGTGTATTTCATCATTCGTATGTGTGTCCTCCTTCGATTCTTGTGTGACATTGTCAACTTCCCCAGCTTCGTGTGGTGGCTTCTGTTCCTTGAGATTGGCAATCTCAGCTTCGAATTTTGTCCTTTCCTCATCCCATTTCTCCCGTTCCTCTTGCCTCTCCCTACGGAGAGCATCTAATTGTTTCTGGAGACTCCTGTTTTCATTCTCTAACTCCTCATTCCTCTTCAACGATACACTAGCGTCATTAATCAGTTCTCGTACACGACCCGAAGACTCCACCTTCTGTTGTGCAACTTCCTTCTTCAATTCGTCCTCCCGTGTGGTCAAGTTCGACAGTTCATGGTTCAAATGCGTTAGTGTCTCCTTGTACGCGGCAATCGCCAGCTCTATGTCGACAATCTTGGATTTTTGAGTCGCGATGGAGTTATCCCGTTCTTGTACTAACTTGTTTAGGGATCCGTTCTCCTCACGTAATCGGTCTATTTCTTCTCTCATATCGACTTCTCTTATATTCACAGTTTCGGTATCGTCAGTATATTCTGTCACGAGCTTCGAGTAACTTTGCAACTGTTTTGCCGAGGATTGATCAATCATCGAAGAGGGCCAGTACGCTACATTTGCGTATTTTGCCTCGTGCAACAGGGACTCCAATTTTTTGATCCTCTGTTTGTAAGATTGGATCAACCCGGAGTCGTGGGGTGAGTCTATCATTTCGGATAGTGGGTGTGCCGATATCGGCTTGACTTCGAACATCGGTAGAATCTGTGACTCGAGTAATCTCTTTTTGAGAACTCGTATAACTTCCTCGTTGGTGCTTGATTGCTCAAATTTTATCAGATACGAGTTGATGAATTCGAGTAATTGGGCCAAATTATTGTTCAAGTTTCTTAGAGTGTTTGTGATTTTCTCCCTATCGTTTAATTTAAATGCAGTGGATATTTCTGCTAGTTCGTTATTCTTGATGAAGGTTTCGTTATAAAAGATAGACGCAATGGATCCAAAGATTTTCACCCACTGATTTCTTGACCTCAACTCAGCTTTAAACTGCACACCAATTTTTTTTTGAATATCCGTGTAAATTTTGTAAAAGGCCTTTAACCACAATAAACGTCTGTAACTCTCGATAATGTACAATCCATATATTATTGGTAGATCTTCCACGTGGGCAAACTCTATTTCTATTGATTGGTACGACTGAAGTTTATTATTAAGGTCTCCCAATATGATTCGTTTGATCCTTAACGCTGCTATTTGTGTGAACGATATCTGGCCCAAAATTTCTAAAGTATTCATTTGTAAGCTTGTCTTTTGGTCCAAAACGCTAGTGGTTTCGTCGTAAAGATTTTTCGAGATTGAATATAATTCGTGTATCAGCTTATCTTTCATTTCTACGACCTTTGAGGTTATCTTCTCATTATGTTCTGGTTCAAAGTCTTCGGTGTTCGAGTCGAGGATCTGTCTTGTATAGCTTTTGACTGTGTCGACTGCATCATTAAATGATTTTGGAATAACTGTGGTAGTGGACGGCTCATCATCTGATGGTTTTTCGATGTCTTGTACCCCCTTTTTCAAACCATTTATTTTCTCTAGGATTGATGCTTCACATTTATTATTCACATCTAGATCCTTTTGTATTGATGTGAGATTTTTTTGTATTAGGTCATGCAAATCATTTAACTCCACTTCCAGATGTGACAGGTGATTGAAATCGACAAAAGTCCCTAGCGTAGTTGCATTTCGAGTGTTCCCCATCTTATTGAATGTTGGTAGACTCAATAGAATCTTATCATATATCAATTTCCAGTTTTTAAAGGGCTGATCGTCAGAATTCAAATTGTGGAAGAAATCCGTATTAGATCTGTATATTTGTTCGATGTCGTGGCAATAATTCTTCAAATAACAATGACAAGTGATCAAGCTATTCAGGATCTGTCTGAGTTTATCCCTGGTGTCCTTAATAATATCGCGTAGGTAGTACACGTCAATTTCTAGAGCACTCAGCCATCCAAGATTTGTGGTCAGCAGACTTGTGATTCCTTGGTACGAAAGCGATGGGTTCTCTTCCCCACTAATATTGTCGTTTAAGGGAATATCGTATATCAACGGCGATTCCATCGGTTTGACCAGTATCAGGGAATCATCACTGGGATCGAATTTCTGTAAGAGGTTCCTGATAGTACTTTCATCGGGTACGTTGTCGGTGTTGTTATTATTCCCCGGTAGAGGATTTCTTGTGAACGTAAACAGGCTCCGATCGAAGACGTAGCATTCTAAATTGTTCGTAGCCTCACTTGAGGACTGCAGCTGTTGTGAAATGTTATTGAAGTTGCTACTGTCCAACTTCTGCCCGAAAGGCAACAATATCAACAAGTTATCACTTTGGAGCCTCCATTTCACTGTGATAAATCTCAGTAATTGATCAAAAGTGATGAAATAGTTGATATTTGTAGGCAGTATGTCACCAGTAATGGCATTCACGATAATGATGTTCCTACTGGTAGACATAGCCACATGTGCATGTGTGAGTAATACTCTCAGGGCCTGATTATGTGAAGTAATGTGATCTATGAAGGGAATGATGAATAATGTACCTTAAAATGTCAATGTCAATGGGGAAAAAAATGATTCAAAAGCACTTTAATGAATATTTCAAAATAAGTAGACACCCAAAAGCACCTATCGACGTATATACAGTAGATTTCATTGGAAATGATCGTGTACAGACCGTTAGACATTAGTAACAAATTGCACTTTGAAGTGATAAAGAGGCTAATCGATGTAGACTTATCGGAACCTTACTCGATATACGTGTACAGATACTTTCTGAATCAGTGGCCTGAATTGGTAATATTAGCATTTGACGTTGATCAAGATAATCAGGAGAAGGACGGTAATGATGGTCCAACAGAAGTTACAGCAGATGCATTGAGGATGAAGGAGCCCATCGGCTGCATTATTTGCAAGAATGAGTTACACCGCGGGTGTAGAAAGCGTGGGTATATAGGGATGCTAGCTGTGGACAGGCGATTCAGAGGCCAAGGTATCGCAAAACAATTAGTCATGAATGCTATCGAACAGATAGTAGCAGAGGGCTGTGATGAAATAATGTTAGAGACCGAGGTTGAAAATAAGATTGCATTACGTCTGTATGAGGGTCTCGGTTTCATCCGTATGAAGAGAATGTTCAGATACTACTTAAACCAAGGGGATGCCTTCAAATTGATTTTGCCCTTGACGGAGAAGAGCTGTGTGAGAAGTACTTTCCTCTCCATGCAAAACCACAACGGCAACGGCCACAACAACATCGATACTGGTAAAGATAATATAATATAGAGATATATGCGCATGTGAATAGATAAATAAACGACAACGACAACATCGACAACGGTAATAATACTGCTAAAGATAATATAATATAGATATACATACGCATGTGAATAGACAGATAAACGACAACGACAGCATCGACAACGGTAGTAATAATAGTAGTAAAGATAATATAGTATAGATATATATACACATGTGAATAGATAGATAGATATTTAATTAAGTTACATCCTTGCAGACAATGAAGCTGAACCGGTTTGCGCTAAACATTATTAACCTTCCTTAGTAGCGTTGTACAGCTCCTTTTCAGATTCGTATCTCTTCTTATCGGCAGCAGCCTTGGCCTCGTAAGGCTCCTTGTCCTCGGCGGAAAGACTCTTCCACTTCTCACCGAGCAACTTACCGACTTGACCAAACGTTATATTTGGGTTCTCAGACTTGATGATGTCTCTGTTCTCGTTGGCGAAGAACATGTAAGAGGACAACGCCCTCTTGGGGGCGTTGGGGTCCTTCTTTCTTCTGGTGGCTCTCTTCTTTGGTTCACTCATTTGTAAAATATCTCAGGTGTGTACTGGTGTCCGTAATGTAACCGACTACCAGACAAAATAACAGTGCACCGTACAAAACACATACATAAGAAACCACTCACTATGTAGTGAACAAGCAAGCGATACTGAGAGTGCAGGATACAGTGCAGTGCATACACAAACCACAAACAAACAGGCCAAACCCCCACACTGTGGATTTCGTCGACGGTTGCGAGGTGAAAAAATTTTGCGCAAAAATCATGTGAAAGTCATGTGGAAGTCATGTGATGCGCCCGCCGTTGGAAGTGATGCGGCGGCGTTTAGTGTGACGCGCTGTACAAGGGTATCCTCCGAGAGTGTTGCATTACCACACACATCTGGCAAGTTGGTAGGGGCAATTTGCGGCTTGCTTTGGGAACTGCCTGTCATGAAGGCGATCTTACAAGTTGCCCTTGTGTCTCTATCTGTCAATTCCTCTCTTGTACTTGTGCTATACTGAATCAAATAAGAATTAAAAAATAACGGTCACAAATAGTTTAATTTCTGTTGAATTAGCATTATACCGTCCTTGAGACAAGTCTATGGGATATCTTTTACCACTTAATAGCGAATAATTATCTCCATCGAGCGTGCTTTATAAAAATGAACAAAGGACAAAACCCACTAAATGACAATTATGCAATCCTAAACTATCCGATAAACAAAGATCGTGAGGATAAGGGAAATGCTGACGGTTACCTCCAGAAGAGCACCTCACCGAGGGTGTATTACCAAGATGCAAAGTTTTCAATACCAAACCGTTATGAAATTATTAAAAGATTGGGGAAGGGCTCGTACGGTGTTGTCTGTTCCGCAAGGGATTTGGCGTCTTATAATAAGATGTTTACCTTGGCCATTAAGAAGATTACCAATATCTTCAATAAGGAGATCCTGCTGAAGAGGGCAATTAGAGAATTGAAATTCATGAGCTATTTTAGGGGACACAAGAATATTGTCAATTTGATTAATGTGGAGATTATCACACAGAGGCCCTATGACGGGCTATATTGTTATCAAGAGTTGATTGATTACGATTTGGCAAAGGTCATCCATTCAAGTGTCACTTTGTCAGAATTTCATATCCAATATTTCATGTATCAGATTATTTGTGGTATCAAATATATTCATAGTGCAAATGTTATCCATAGAGATTTAAAACCAGGGAATATACTGTGTACTTTGAATGGATGTTTGAAGATCTGTGATTTCGGGCTAGCAAGAAGTATTGACAATTATATCAATTCTAACGGTGAAGATACAAATATGACACAGGGGAGTATCACTAACTACGTTGCCACGCGGTGGTACAGGGCGCCAGAACTGATATTGTCTAATAAGTTGTACGGTAAATCCATCGACATGTGGTCAATTGGTTGCATTCTAGTGGAGTTTTATTCCAGAAAGCCAGTCTTTATGGGGAAGGATTCGATCCACCAGATATATGAGATTACCAAAATTTTAGGATCTCCCCCTAGAGCACTTTTGAAGTCATTTGGCTCGATTAGAAGCTGGAATATGCTAAGCAGCACGCTCCCCCAAATTGAGCCAACACCTTGGCCCGAGGTGTTCCCCTTTGCATCTCAGCAAGCCATCGATCTAATGGGGAAGTTACTGCAGTGGGACCCAACTAAGAGGATTGACGTGGAAGAGGCGATTGAGCATGAGTTTGTCCAGAGCGTTAGGAAGAAGGATGATGAACCCACATGTCCCCATGGACCCATGGATTTTTCGTACGAGAAAGAACTAAATTCTATGAACAGTCTAAGGCAGTACCTTATCCACGAAGTGAATGATTTCAGGAATAGTCGTTTTTGAAGGCTCCCTTGCTATCATACGTATGATCGAACGCTCCCTTCCTCTTATAATACATGTTCGGTATATGAATGTATCTATGTATTCAATTCTTATGCATCCTGTAAGGAATATAGTCATCAAAAATCTCTCTTAGAAAAAGGCTTGTCTAAAAATCTGGACTTTCTCGTATTAAGGATAACAACACACTCACATACACATCGGCAATGGATCATCTCAATGTGAGAACTCGGGGTAGAAACCGTGCACTGTCTGTCAACAGTGTTTCGCGGGACCAGCAGAGTGCAATGGACAGTGCCATTGATAATCTGCAAGGCGATTTATCCCTGGTTAACGCGCAATGGCACAATATATTGACATCCAAGTCCAATCCCCTAGAACTGGCGCTGGCATTCTTGGATGATACTTCCGTAGGGTTAGGACATAGGTACCAAGAATTCAACCAATTAGAAGACACGCTGGGTTCTCACCTCCAAGAAGTGGTCAATGAACACTGCCAAGCATTTAACGCCAACGTGGCATCCTACAGTACGACTGTTAGTGCTCTAACTGATGCCCAGGAGAAGACTATTCAATTGAAGAAGGAGTTTAAGGAGATTAATAGCTTGATCACATTGCAGAAGGGCAACTTGAAAGCACTGGATGATAAATGTGTCAACTACACGACTATGATACAAACATTATCGCAGATTGAAGAATTGTTAAGAATACCTGAGCTGATTGAGGAAAATATCAGGAGGGACAATTTTACCCAAGTACAGGACCTAATTCAAAATGGTATCATTATGTTGAATTCTCCTAATTTGAAACCTTTGAGGCAGTTGGACCCGATAAGACAGCAAATCGAGTTACAAGAACATACTTTGTTTGAGAACGTTATTCAAGAAGTTCAGAACATCATTTATTCCAAAAAAGGTATTGGTGAATTGGATTCAGATATTCTGAAGACAATTAGTATATCACAAAATGGCTTCTCTAGTTTGGAGAATTACCTTTATAACATTGCTAATATCGATTTAGTAAAACAATCCAGACTGTTAAGTGTAAAATTGGAGGGTTTTATTGCCAAACTGCATAAGGATACTGGATTTCAAGGTGTACCCGTTGTGGATGAGGAGAATCCAGAGTCATCATCAGAATACGTCAAACTGCTCAATCTATTTTCTCTAATCAAGGGCATCAATAAACTACCCACTGCCTTGACAATCTTAACTAATCGGGCTAAAGAAGAAATTCATAATGTCATTGTAGATTGTACCGAACAAGTACGCCTGAAGCATCCCACGCTATTGAAAATGATTGCAGAAATGACTTCCGTGAACACATTTGGACCCTCCGTGAAGGAACTAGTCTCTTTGATCATCAGAGAAAGTTTCTGGGAGATCTTTTTAAAATTACTCCTAGCTATACAGAGACATCGTGCTATCTTTGAAATTACTAACTTTCTGGAGCAATCGACTACAAGTCACACATATAGATTTGATGTCATCTGGCGCAAGCTTCTAGAAGAGATTCAAACGATGCTCACGAGATATTTACATGACCCAAGTTTGATTACAAGCCCTGTTAAGAATAGCAAAGATACGAAGGAGGTGTCCATCTCGGAAGTACCAAACAAGAAGCATCTAGAACAAGTATTTTCTCTACAAAATAATATTGAAGATAATACCGCTGCAAAGAAGCATGCTGGTGAATTAAAGGCTTTGTTGAAGGATATCTTTTTAGGTTTTACAGTATCTTCGAATATTGAGCTAGACTCGGTCTATATCCGCGATGAATCATTTGAGACGGAGGAAGCATTAATTCCCGCCTCCATATTCAACATGAAGGTCATCTTAGAGCCTTTCTTATTATTTGCTGAGGCTTCCTCAAAGATAATTCCTGTAACGATATCTGTTGATTCGACACCATCTTTGACATTTTTCAGTCAATATATGCACAAACAGTTCTACCCAGACTTAAAGGATACGGTTAGGTATCTATTTGTTACTAGAGTGGCGAATAACAACCCATTTGCCGTTGAAACTATTGATGAAACAAGAGTGATTTTGAAATCGGCTATCGATTTTCAGAGACTTTTCTATAGTTTGATACAGGTATTCAATGCATCGAATATTTTCAGACAAGAGATGGTTGACGTGCTATTAGACCTACTGTCACGATTCTTCGATTATAACCTTAATATTTTCACATCGATTCTTCAAAATACCAAGAATAAAAACCTGGGGAAGAATATTTTGAATGTGTGGCTTAAGGATGATAATTTAATCGCATTGGAGAAGAAGATTATTGAGGGTGACGTTACAGTCATCGATAAGGAGACTATTCAGTTGTACAAGTATTGTCCCGCATTTTATAAAAAGGGGAAACAATTAACCGATGGAGATTATCTAAGTTCGGTATCCTTAGACTCGTTAATACATTTGATTAGCACCACATTGTGGACTGTAAGTTGGCTGCCATCACTGCGAAAGGGGATTGATAATATGAACGCCGATACAGATAACAATGGTTCCTTATTGAATGCGGATATTTTGAGGAATAAGTGGGCATTTTTTGAGTATTCCGATCTAGGAGATCTTGATAGGAATGATACATTAATGTTATTGATGAACAATGATAGCATGGAGCAGTTTAATAGCATTATCAAGGGCTTCAATGACTTGAAGTTGAAATTGATTTGTTTAATGAGATTTGATGTCCGGTCAAGATGTATTTACGGCATTGGCAAACTATTTGAGGATAGTAATGAGTGGAAACTAGACGTTGGGAGCAGTGAAGTTGCATCAAGTATCTCCCAACTGATTTCTCAGTTGAAAAGTATTGAAAATAAATTTAACAGACAATTGATGGAAAAGCAAAAGGATGTTATATTTACTGGTATCGATACGGTAAATAACATGGCATTCATCAAGGGTGCCAAGTCCATCTCAGTATTGAATGATCATGGTATCAAGAAAATGTTAAGGAATATAAATGTTCTACAACATGGTGTGAGAAATATGTATCACGAATCCTCCTCTGTGACATTGAGCAATGCCTTGCAATTTTACACACTTGCAGGATCGGACGTCAAAACCATGCTGCAACAACTAAAATCCGGAGATTTGGCCTTCTGTTCTACAGAGGACCTGAAGAACATCTTGAGATTGCAATTCAGTGAAGAGCTGGCAAGACAATCCAAGAGAACCAGTGTCATGTCAAGCAAGTCACTGGCCAAACCTGTAAACAAGCGATATGAGGATGCTTTGTTAGAGGTTGACAATTTTGCCCAATCTTGATGGCAGAGGTTTCCTGCTACTTGACATATTGAAACCGCGGTAAAATCATATACTGACATTATATATAATCATATGAACTTCTAATGAAAAAAAAAGTTATATTATTCATAAAGGATGCTTATAGGAAGGGAGAAAGAACTCAACCGACAACATGGACGCCATAGCAGACCCAGCATTTCAGCCAACTAAAGCAAGAACCACCCTTACAGAGGAATCGCCCTCTTTGTTAACTGTGGTGATAGACACCACCCCTCGACTTTGGGCAAAATTTGATGAGGATAATGGGGAAAAAGATAATCTTATCAAGGTAGTAGAAACTGTTTTAGTGTTTTTAAATGCACACTTGGCCTTTAACACGTCGAACCAGGTTGCTGTTATTGCAGCACACTCGCAAGGAATTAGATATTTGTATCCGAGAAGTACCAGTAGCACAGATGCTGCGAACGCACAATCAACAATAAAAGACCAGTCCATAATAAATAACGGAATGTACAGGAGATTTAGAAATGTTGATGAGACGTTGGTAGAAGAGATATATAAGCTATTTCAGGAGGAGGCAAAAGAGGTTGATAAACTCGTACAAAAGAGTACCTTGCCGGGAGCGATTTCGGCGGGGCTGTCATATACGAACAGAATCTTGAGAGAATTAGAAAACCTGTCGTTGAAATCAAGACTGATGGTTATTACTTGCGGTAATAACGATCAAAAGGAGGAGGTTTTCCAATATATTCCAATCATGAACTGTATATTTTCTGCAACAAAGATCAAATGTCCTATCGATGTGGTAAAGGTTGGGGGCTCTAAGGACTCGACATTTTTACAACAAACCACCGACGCTACGAATGGTGTATATCTCCATGTGGAATCAACCGTCGGCCTAATACAATATCTATCTACTGCAATGTTCATAGACCCCTCGCTGAGACAAATAATTGTGAAACCAAACCAAGGCTCTGTAGACTTTAGGACATCATGTTACTTAACCGGTAAAGTTGTTGCTGTGGGATTTATCTGTTCTGTGTGTCTTTGTGTGTTATCTATTATCCCACCTGGGAACAAGTGCCCAGCATGCGACTCCGAGTTTGACGAACGTGTCATTGCAAAGCTAAAGAGGAAGCCTGTGGTACCAAGATTGCATAAGCACAAGAACAAGATTACAAAGTAATGAGTACGTAAGTATTGTTTCTTATAGATTGAAATGTATACATATATATCGTAAAATGACTCTCTATTAGTGTATCAAAAACCAAACTTTTCAATGTGAAAAATCCTACCTTACGGTGTTATATGGTGGGTTGAAACTTTTAACCTATTAAAGAAGGCTGTAATATCCCTGATTGATATGTCCGATGGTAATCCTAAGAAGAGTAAGAAGCATACAAAAGGTCCTACCGGTGTCTTTGGGTTGGATGATCCCCAAGTGAGCCCCGATGTAATTAGATATTTGAACAGTGTCCGAAATGAGGCATTGATGACGAGTGCCATTCCCATGTCAAACGTGCATAGGTATCCCATAAACCAGAAACGGAAGCATCAGGCTTCTATGTATGATGATGATGATGAGGAGGATGATGAAGCCGGCAATCCTGCAAGATTTAAAGCCACATACAGATCTAGAGAACGGAGGAGTCATGACGTGATATCAGAAGGGAAATCATTTCCTACACGAGTAGATAAAGAAGAAGTGGGTATGCAATGGTTTGATGATATCAAGGATTCCATTATGACCATTGACAATGAAGGGAGATACTCCATAGAAGATGCGAATGTCCTTATACGATCTCTTAAGGATAGTATCGCTGCGAAGGAAGAGAGGACGAGTATTGAGGTGCATCTTTCTAATTTATTGGAGAATTCTCCTGTGGAAGATACGGTTGTAGGTGGAAATAGACTTGATTGTAAGTCTGTGGATGAATTGCTCGAACGTTTAGAGGGTGTGAGGATTCCAACTATTGATTTCTTAAGGGCTGTTATTGTTGGCGATTATACTCAATACGAACCCCATGGGCTCAAACAGTGGAATCAATTCGTGAAAGAAAATGAACCATGTACCGATATGTTCCAGACAATGGTAAATACACAGAGTATTTGGGTCCTGATTGATTTCATGACACAACAATGGATGCAACAGATTGTCGGCAGAGAAACACAAGTGTCTAACAGGTTAACCTTATGGCTTCTGTATATTCTTATCTTCTTACCGGATAATGTCACCGCTATAAATACAAGCAGAATGCGTGCACTGGCGAAGCTATGTCAGGAGATACTAGCAAAGGAAGAAAATCATCAGCTTCTTAAGCCGGTTCTCTCCATAGAAATGAGACAACACGGTATTGCAAATCCTCCAGAAGGTGTAACTGTACTAGATCTGGTAGTATGGATCGCTGCAAAGGTGTACGGTCAGCGAGATCTCATCATGGAGCAATAAAACTGCAACCGTTTAAATCGGCGATGCCCAACGAAACTGAGAGCGCCGTGCCTTTGAAACTTTTTCACCGAAAAAAAAATTTGAGTACTTATAATGTGGAATGAAGAGAGTATTGATTGGCAAATTATGTTATTTATACGACGTTGTGGAAGGATTGTAGGTATTGATTGGTAACTCTAATCCCTAAGTCTACTTAGCTTTATCATAGAATATACAAGTATATTAAGAAATGTCAGAAGAATTTCCAACTCCTCAGTTGATCGATGATCTAGACAATTTCCCAGACCATGATAATGCTAGAGTCGTAAAGGATTTGATGGCTGGTACAGCCGGTGGTATTGCACAGGTCCTGGTTGGTCAGCCCTTTGATACTACGAAGGTTCGTTTGCAGACTTCTACTACGCCAACTACCGCAATGGATGTCGTAAGGAACCTATTGAAGAAGGAAGGACCTACTGCTTTCTATAAAGGTACGCTGACGCCGCTTATTGGTGTCGGTGCCTGTGTCTCCGTTCAATTTGGTGTCAATGAGGCAATGAAGAGATTTTTCCATTCTATGAGTACGGACGGAGCTAATGGAGGTATTTTGAGCTTGCCACAATATTATGCGTGTGGGTTAACCGGTGGTATAACCAATTCGTTTTTAGCATCTCCAATCGAGCATATCAGGATCAGATTACAGACACAGACAAGTTCCGGTGCGAATGCAGAATTCAAGGGCCCAATTGATTGTATTAAGAAACTAAGGAGTCACAGAGGGTTGATGAGAGGGTTAACACCAACTTTGATTAGAGAAGGACATGGTTGCGGTACCTATTTCCTTGTCTATGAGGCACTGGTTGCAGACCAAATTAAGAAAGGTTTGAAGAGAACTGAGATTCCAGCTTGGAAGTTGTGTTTGTTTGGTGCCTTGTCTGGTACTACATTATGGGCTATGGTCTACCCGATCGATGTGATTAAATCAGTTATGCAAACTGATAATTTAAAGAACCCCAAATATGGTAATTCAGTTGGTTCAGTTGCCAAACATATATATAGGACATACGGTATGAAAGGGTTCCTAAAGGGGTTCGGTCCAACTATCATCAGAGCTGCTCCTGCTAATGGTGCTACATTCGCAACTTTCGAGTTAGCAATGAGACTGCTAGGATAGTTGGTATCAGATGTTTCGTGTAATATTATTACGCTTGTATAAAATTGTTTTGTTGTTTGTGAATAAACTATATATATACTTGGATATACCAAAAGCTTAATTAGTGTCCTCCAATCTTCTTAGCAAATACTCGACTTCGACATCTTTGGTTAGTGGAATAACAAATTCTTTGTAAATTTTGACTAAATATTCAGGTGTGATTCTTCTTTCTCCTTCTTTATTCGTTGGATCCACACCATAGACATCAGCTTTCTTCGTTAATCTTAGTAAAATTTTCTCTTCAACGGCAGAATTAGTAATATGATGCATGATAGAATCAACATCCTTTTCCTTGATTAATTTAGTATATAATTCTTTATCAGCTTGGAACTTCGCTTCAGCGACAAATTTTCCAAAATGAATTCTCCTACTTAAACTTTGCAAACATTCGATATCGGCTGCAGTAATCGATCCATAGTTGTTTGGGTCGTCTGTGTCGATTTTGGAGATCAATGGAACCATTTCATTAATATAGATTTTCTTAATCTTGTCGTTGTAGTTGACCTCGTTCGCATAGGAGCCCAGAACTTGCGGATAGTTTATACTTGGTAAGATTGATTTCTTAATATCATTGGGGAAAAAGGGTGTCTGGTCTGGAGATTCAAATCTCCTGAGTTGAGATTGGGTTATCTCTAAATGCATTAATGCCCAATCCAAGAAGGAACCATGAAAATCATCTAGTGATAAGTGAGGATTGTCGGTTTGGTAAACCCCCGGGCATGTGGCGAAATGAGATCTTTCGATAAATTTGAAGATAATGGAGTCCTCCATCTTCACTAGCTCATCTCTGATATTTTGTAAGTTTAAAACAGTTGCAGGTTTGGTGAAATCCATGGTGACCTAATAGGAATGTTATATGTATGTAGTGTTGATTAGAGTAAAGTACATGAGGGAATATTAGCTTATCAAGGTGACTAAGAGGCTTTATCAATGTGCAAATTTCTTACATTACCTCGATCAAATTTTCGATAAAAAAAATCGGTTCAAAAAAAAAACGAAATGACTCAAATAAGGTTAATTATTCTTGGTATCCTTACTCTTTTGCATTTTATTCATTAAATCTTCGTTCTTTTTGGCTTCTCGGTCCAGGTCCTCGGATTCTGTGTATAGAGACCAAGTTCTAAACCATAAAAATCGTTTAATTCTAGAGAGTTTATCATTATCTAGGCCATAATTGTCGTAACTCTGTAACAAAGCATTTTGGATATCTTCAGTGGATATATTCTGGTCAGGATCCCGCAACAATAGTGTATTTTGTAAACTAGTTAGGAGAAAAGTACCTTCTATGCATGTAAGCATTCCGAAGAGAAAGTAGAAAAAAGTCTTTTTGTCAAATTGTGTATTAATTGTATCCCTTGGATACTGATAATCTTCCCATGTCCCAGAATTCCAGTATCGGTACATTTCATCTGATTTATATCTACTATTCATTGAATTGTAATATCGGGAGGAGGTAGCAGGAGTATTGTAACCCCAGTTCTGTCCTGTTAAGTCGTATAGATTTTTCTTCTTAGAATCTGTTAATATGGAATATGCCTGTGAGATAAGTTTGAATTGCGCGAGCTTTTGGTCTGTATCTAGAATTTTCTTATTGGGAAGACTGATTGTCATATTATTTGATAGATCTGGATGGTATAATTTGACATATTTATGGTACTTTCGTTTCAACTTGGTCTTTTCTCTCTTATTCAGTATTATATTCCTGTCCAGTCCAAAAATATCATACGGAGTTGGATTTGAAATGTGATGCGGCCACAGTCTATCAAAATGAACGGTTATTCTGTTCTTAGAGGGATTATTACTATCACTCGCTGTATCGACTAGTAAAGAAAAGGGTACCTTAAAGATACGAAGACCGTTTACAGTACTACTAATCGAGCCTCTATTTGCACCATATATTGTCTTGACAATACGAAGCATTTTTAAGTGCCTCTTTTTAGGAATGATTTACTAACTGCACGCTGGGGAATCATCCAGGAACGAAGATTCTGGACGCTTGGATGTGAAGTATATATGTCAGGGTATATGTATAACAAACTTACTTGTGTAGTACTGTCATATGTAACACCACAGCGGTTCAGGATAAGATAGTATGCTATGCGAGCTATATAGAAGTTAGGGATCTCTGCACCTTTACACTCATTATTTCGCTTCTGATTTCGGAAATACGGGAAATCTCAGTTTTAGTGCTGCGCCCGCGATTCGAATTCAGGAATAGAGCTGAAATTTTTTTAATGCTCTTTTTATCATATATATATATTATGCAACTATTCATCATTTGCGATGTCTTCCCACATTGTTTTATCACTATTCTTCTAATTATTCTGTTTAAACCCACAAGAAGAGACCAAATATCAATATAAAATGTCTAACGCTAGTCAATGGGATAAGAAAGGTATGGATATCGCCTACGAAGAAGCTGCCAAGGGTTATGAAGAAGGCGGTGTTCCAATCGGTGGTTGTTTAATCAATAACAAGGACGGTACTGTGTTGGGTAGAGGCCACAACATGAGATTTCAAAAGCATTCCGCTACTCTGCATGGTGAAATCTCCACCCTTGAAAACTGTGGTAGATTACCAGGTAAAGTTTACAAGGACTGTACTTTGTATACTACCTTATCTCCATGTGATATGTGTACTGGTGCCATTGTCATGTACGGTATTCCAAGATGTGTTATCGGTGAAAATGTCAACTTCAAGTCTCCTGGTGAAGAATATATGAAGACTAGAGGTCGCGAGGTTGTCGTTGTTGATGATGACAGATGTAAGACAATTATGAAGGAATTCATCGAGAAAAGACCTGAAGATTGGTTTGAAGATATTGGCGAATAAGTGCATTGCATCTCTGATGTATTTTAATTATTTATCTTGAGTAAATATCAACATAATAAGAGGATAGGAAAGATAGAAAAGTATGTGTATATATTAAATTTAATAATATATAGCAGACGGAAGTATTAGATAAGATATCCTTTATTTATTTTCCCCTTGATAACTCCGTTTGCACTCAACCTTATTATGTCAGCCGTTTACTCGGATGGTGGAGGCAGAGATATATCCTGAGGGAAGACCAAATTCAAATAAGATACACACAACCCAATGAAACTTAGGATAACCTTCAATATTGGTGACTGATCCAAGACTGATGGACTAGAGTTGGTCGATTTTGATAGAGCTAGCTCTTCGGTGGAAGTGTTTAAAAGGAAATGGAAACTTTGAATTAGAGAAAACCAACCCAAGAATTTATTTCTCAAAAAGATTGCAGCCATCGGCATTGATTGGTTTATCAGACTTGATACACTTGGGGTGGTGGGATATAACCCTTCAGGTGGCAGGATTGGTCTATGGCTGTTTGATAAATGACCTTCACACAGATACGTTGTGTACTTTCAGTTTTCTTGGTTAGTATTTTTGCTCGTGTTCATATAAAAAAGCACTCGGAAAATGCCTGCACATACGATACGCATAGGTCCTCTCTCTTAACGTTATTAATTGCCATGATGGGTGGTTATATGTATGCTGTTCTCGGCTGCTTTAGGAAGGAGAAAACTATGGGGACTCGTCGTTTTAGACAGTCTTTTTACCACTTTTTCATTCCTACCGACTCTTCAGCGAGGGGTCACGTGATATCTGGACATTTTCAGTTGAAAAGAAGATAGTTATTTCCTAATGGCCAGTGACGCTCAATTCGATACATCAATCAAGGCCCTTAAAAATAGGTTATGTTATCTTAGAGTTCCCACTAAAGGTACTTCTATGTTTTGAGTCAATTTAGATTGTTAATCCCCTCTTTTTAGGACACCAAATTTTGATAAGCCGGTATTTCTAATTTTAAGGTAAGTTAATAGCTGATGTATTTGAATGATAATCATAATCTATTAGACCTACATTATTTTAAGTAAAGAAAAGTATGCCTATGTTCTCGCTGTTGAGTGTTACCGGACGATATCTAATTTTGCTCACTCTAAAATAAGTGGAGTTATAATAAATACACATTGAGAATAAAACAAGCACTTTCAATCATATGATACAAGGGTATCGTCACATTTTCAGAGCCTTTGCTACCCTATGGACCTTGTTGACAAGAAACCGGGCGTGTTTGCAAGCGTCCGCTGTCACCCGAGATTTTACGTGTTTTTTATTCTTCTGCAATGTTCTCCGCCAAGAAAATTCCCCTTTTTTCGGAAAACCGAGGCGTAAACAAAAAAGCGCTTGCCGTGTTTAACCGACGTTATTGTGCCATTTTCCCCGATTTCTGATCCAAACCTCGGTTAGGAGCGGGGACGTTACTTGTACCGTTGGCTTTTGGACTCTTTTGGCTATCTTTTAGCCGCATTGAACCCAGAAGAGATAACGTATATAAAGGTGCCGAAAGAGACAAAAGCAAATAATTATACTTCCTTTCCTTGCTACCTCTTCATCCTAACATTTATTCCTTCCATTTTATTACAATTCCAAAAGGCCAGCACTTTGAATATAAAAAGTCAAGATGACACCAGTACTTCACAATGACCTTGATGGTTATCAACCAGCTACATCAACTACTGATGCAAATGGCTACGCGACATATACACCCATGAAGAAGATTCCCTTCGGTCAGTATCTCTTCCAGAGAATTTTATCGATGGGGACAAAGTCTGTATTTGGTGTTCCCGGCGACTTCAATCTACCTTTATTGGAATACCTTTACGAGCCAGAGTTGATCGATCAAGGTTTGAGATGGATCGGTAATTGTAATGAACTGAATGCAGCATATGCTGCGGACGGGTTTTCTCGTTATTCGAACAAGATTGGATGTTTAATCACTACTTATGGTGTTGGTGAGTTAAGTGCGATGAACGGTATTGCTGGTTCTTTTGCTGAAAATGTAAAAGTACTGCATATTGTTGGTGTGGCGAGGTCGATTGACTCCAGGGATACATCCCCTTACCACCAAAGAAACATTCATCATTTGGTTCCAAATTTAACCGATTCTAATTTTGTGGGACCAAATCATAAGGTTTATTACGAGATGGTTAAGGATAGGATTTCATGTTCCACCGAATATTTGGAAGATATTAATACTGCTTGTGACCAAGTTGATAAAGTTATTAAGGATATCTATAGGTATTCAAAACCAGGTTATATCTTCGTCCCTGCTGATTTTGTCAATATGACAGTCCCAGTACATAATCTGATTGAAATGCCCATTGTTAGACAGGAAGACTGTTTACTAAGACCAGAGGAGATTGATATCCGTGGAATAACCTCTATCGTAGAAAAATGGATTTACGATTCCAAGTCTCCAGCTATAATTGGTGATGTTTTAACAGATAGGTTTGATGCTAATAAACTATTGAATGATTTAATTGCCACCACCCAAATATGGAATTTTACCACAGTTAATGGGAAATCCATCATAGACGAAAGTAACCAAAACTTTATGGGTCTTTATAATGGCTCCGAAGGTGCAAAGAGCGTTATTGAAAGATTCATTAAAAGTGATCTGATATTAAACTTTGGTATCGATATCAACGAAATTAATCACGGACATTATACCTTTGAATACAAGCCTGGCGCCAAGTTGATTGAATTTCATCCGGAGTATATCCGTTTCTATGATTCTTCCACGAAGGATGAACAAATCTACAAGGGTATCAATTTCAAGTTCATCTTAGAAGAACTGTTACAAAGAATAGACCCCTCCGCCCTGAATTTTGAGTATGATCCAACAATTCGTGGTTATACTAGTCAAGAGGCCACACCTCCTGATAAGGACATGGCAGCGGATACGATAACCCAAAATCATTTGGCAAATGTAATCCCAAATTTCTTCAATCCAGGTGATGTTCTTGTTAGTGAGACAGGCTCTTTCCAATTTGCTATACGTGATATGGTTCTTCCAAGTCAATTCAAATATATGTCACAAGGATTTTATTTGTCGATAGGTATGGCATTACCAGCAGCTCTGGGTGTTGGAATAGCTATTCAGGATTACCCACGGTGTCATATTACGGACAACAACGCAGTCGCTAAGAATTATCAGCCACGGTTGATTCTCTTCGAAGGGGATGGTGCCGCTCAAATGACAGTCCAGGAATTAACGTCGTTTGTAAGATACAAGGTGCCAGTGGAAATATTTTTATGGAACAATGATGGTTATACTGTTGAAAGGGCCATCCTTGGACCCACAAGAACCTATAACGATATCATGGCATGGGACTGGACCAAGTTATTTGAAGCGTTTGGTGATTTCGGTAATAAAATAACGAAGAGTACTACTATCGAAACTCCATCAAAGTTGGCCTTGAAATTAAAGCAGTTGAAAACGGAGAAAGAGCGTCACAATATTGAAATGATTGAGGTTAAACTGGGTATACTGGACTATCCTCACCAATTGCACTGTATGGTTGACGCTGCTAGAGTTAAACAGAAGCAGGAGTACGCTAATGAGGATCTTTTGAATTGCAAGTAGACATTAGCTCTCCCACGATGATCTATCCTTCGATGTTTGAAATGTAGTTATTTTATGTATAAAAAATAGTAATCCTTAACAACTGTTAATGGTTCCAATAGACCATGTCTCTTCTTCTCTAGTATAATGGGAAACAGAGTGCTAATTCTGTCACCAACCGGGTAATAGACGATTATGTCATTTTTCACGTTTCTACTCGGGAACTTTTTTCGGGGAATATAAAAGGCGGCGGGAAATTCAACGTTTTCTCTCTTTCCCAATTTTTTCTGGTCCCTTCGTCCTATTTTTGCTTATTTATTGTTCGTGTTGTTTCTTGCTTACTGTCATTTGTTTTATTCCACAATTACCAAGAAAGTAAACATCAGAAATTCTCGATTCTATCTCCCTAGAATAATAGATTATTTTTGTTATTTCCATTCCAATCACCGTATTATAATATTCAAATAATGTCCGCAAACTTAGATCAATCCCTAGACGAAATCATTGGTAAGAGACCCAACAGACCAACCAACCGTCGTAACGCGACCCCAAGAAGAGCCACTAAGCAAGTCAACACCCACCGTCGCCCACAAGGTGGCAAACATACGATTCAACAGAGAAATGTTAGAGCTCCTATCAATGCTGTATCAAGGGTCGCAAGAATACTAAACTCGTCTGGTTCGGTTAAGGTTAACGTTGAAGGACTACCAAGGGATATTAAGCAAGATGCTGTTAGAGTATGTTGAATAATTTAGGGGATTGTTGGATTAGGATCATAATTAGGTGGCGCCTCGATAGAATATGGATTAAGCGCGTGAGGGATACGTTCTTTCGTGATAGTTCGGTCAATTACTCTAAAGTTCAAGAGAACCATTAAATTGGTTTGAGGTTAGAAATTTTCGATCTGTCTCAAAATGCTGTTCATAGAGCATCTACATTACAAACTGGGTTTTTATCGCTGGGTTCGTTTCTAAAGTGTGTTTTGTGGAACGATATCAAATATGATAGCTGTTTATTGTTCTCCAATATTGCAATCAAAATTGCGACTAAAAGGAGTTTTCATTTAAGAATATGACTTCAATAAGAAAAATGTTCAACCTTCTTTGAAGTTCATTATTCTGTTGTCAATATATCTTGAAAGAACAATTAAATTTGTTTTCTTTCAAAGGGAGAGATTATTGATAACTTTTTGCACCCTTTATTTGATGATGGGAAACAATAATGCTATCGCCTGTCCAGATATAAAGGAGTCATGGCTCCGTAACCTAATGAAAATTTGTAATAGTAGATGTTCTTGAATATTGGGCAGATTGTGATATCGATTATGGCCCTAGCTCTTTTACTGTCGTGGCAGAGTTCTAATATGTTCAAAAGCTATTTCGATATGCTTCTCCATTCGTGGTGTCTTATTATTTTATTTTTCCATTTGTTTTTTTTTTTATTTTGTGCAATCTGTTGCTATCGATATAGCAGTTATTCTAATTATGATTTTAAATGACATTCCAGTTGTATTTCTTACCAAAAGTATTAATGACTAACATTTTTTTTATTATTTATTATAGGAATTTTTTTCTACTCATGTTGGTGGTGTTGTAGGTGTTTTATTAAGTTACAATGAGAGAGGTCTTTCCACTGGTATGGCTAATATCACTTTCAAGAATGGTGATTTGGCTAAGCAGGCCGTTGCTAAGTTCAATGGTGCTCCAATTGATAACGGTAGATCTAAATTAAGATTGAATATGATCGTTAGTGCAAGTGAGGCAACTCAAGATTTGTCTAGAAGAATTCAAGCGTTGCCTGCTAGAGGCCCACCTCGTGCTCCTGCTAGAGCCCCTGTTAGAGCTCCTGTTAGAGGTCCAGCCAGAGGTCCAGCCAGAGGTCCAGCCCCAAGACAAGTTGTTAGAGGTCCTAACAAGAAGGCTGCTTTGGCCAAGAAGCAGCATCAAAAGAGGGAGAAGCCAGCTAAGAAGTCTTTAGAGGACTTAGACAAGGAGATGGCTGATTATTTTGAGAAATAGGTCGGTTTTGTTATGTAGAGTTTATGTGTATAAGATGTATTATCCTCAATCGGTATTTATTATGTTACATTTGTTTGTTTATGGCTACAAATACATGTTATGTTCGGACTAAATTTGCCTATATAATAATCGCAATTTTATACTTTTCACTCATCTTTGTTTCTTCTATTCCAGTATCCCAGTTTATCGCCTCTTTTCCTTGACATGGTACTTACGTATCCAGCCTCGTACTTACTCTTCCTTTCAAACTCGGCCTTGCTATCGTTTTGGGCAGTTTTCGGCATGGGGAATCCTGGTTTCACTCGGGCTAGATTATCGTAGTAACCTCCAGATTTTAGACCGTCATCATTATCAAACTCATCATTTCTGTCTTGTACCAGCGCGGTAGGCTTAAACCTTGCATCTCTACGTCTCCTGTTGATATATTTTATAATATATATGGACACCATACCCCCCGCTGTGATATATAGGATGTTTTTACTAACTCCATAAAGGAACAAGAATAATGTACCGTTTTGTTAATAGGTGTTCTAGCCATGTGACACAATCCGCTGTGGAAGTTATACATACCCGATGTTCTTGAACGGGCTAAGGGAGTCCATTTTGGTTATGGTTCTGTGAAGAGTTTAAACGGAGTTATTATTTCTTCCCCATTTTCCCCTTTATGATTTTTATTTTCTAATTCCTATTCTAAGAAAATATCAGCCAATCCTGTGCCAATGAGTTCAATATTGATTGTTCGTAGTTTTCGCTTCCTCACTTGGGTGTCTATCAAATTAAATATCGTAATGTATATCAGTAATAAGTAAATGAGTGTGTCTATGCTACTGTTGTGACAGTGTGAATGTTCCTCTCTTATGTCTCCATTTTCGAAAGGGTCTCGTATGTGTAAAAGACGGTGGCATTAGCTGGTACGGCTCTGATCAAGGTGATACCTAATCCCCGGTAAAACCCAGGGATACCATGCGTAACGAACACTTTCTTGACGGCATTCTTTATTGAGATATGTTCCGTTTGCATGATGGACTTAACAGTATCCGCAGGGAAGATACTGGCGTTAAACGCAAGCCCTGCACTAGCACCACTCACTAGCAACTCCCACGTCTTATTTTCAGGCCCACCATGTCTCTCCTTCAATTTTCTTTTCATTAACTCGTATGTGGCAAACCACGCAACACCCCCAAAAGATTCTCTAATAAATGTACTGGATTGGCCCTGCCATAATCCGAGGGGACCCTTTTCCCTGATCACATCGACTAATGTCGGTACAATTTTAGTGGTCCGTTTTATTGAACCTGGAAGTTTATTCTCTAGATTGGCGACTTGTAGTTTACACTTGATTAGTTCAACTGGGGTCAACACAAAACTTGCAAATGAACCTGCCACTGCACCTGATATCAGGATATTCTGTAATTCACTTATCTTACCAGATTTGTTTAAGAGTTTTGATGTTTGATTGTATGCTACAAATAAGGTTGCATTTTCAAGGGACGCACCAAATAAAGGTGACCCAATTCCCTGGAAGAAACCCCTCAACACACCTTCGTTTTGGTAGGTATATTTTATACACGACCAGGTGGTGGGGAACATGCTAGAACCTTGCGTCTGTAGACGAACCTTCACGGTGTCAAACGGATATTCAATAAATTTACCCAACGCGCCTGCAATAGACCCATTAAGGATATCCTTGAAGGCAGAGTTCTCATTGTTGATGGTAGTATGTTCAGTAGATTTCTCGTCCATCTTTAACGGTGTGAAACAAAAAAGGCAAACGTTACGATGTTAGGTTAACCCCAAATTGTAATAGTGAAGCAGGTATTCAATACTTTTCAAGAAGTTCGCTAAAAGAAAATGCACAAGTAGAGACTCATTAAAAGGGCCCAACAAGTTCAGAAATCACATACATCAAATCAATTTCTCGAAGCGATGATCAGATTCATGACGGAGAATAAATTAATAAGTGAAAAATAGTGAATTTCTCGAAGAGTGACGAAAAAAAATATGTGACTCAATTTCAGATCTGTTTTCGTTACCCGGTTATCTTAATTGCAAAGCCGGGTAATGGTAGGTATTTTTCAATTTTCGTACAAAGTGCTAAAATTATTATCACGATGCACGGCAATGAAGAGAGGTCGCAAAAAAAAAACTCCAAAATTTTTCATCATTGAGATTTGATTGAAAAAAACTGAGAGTATAATAATGTACAAGTTCTTTTCTTTTACATTTTAATCTTTTACTATTTAGAGGTTTTGTTTCAATTACTTTCACTTTTAGAGAAGGTCTTTAAGGAATAGTCTGCATTTTTGCTTAAACCGATTATTTCAAGAACCCTAAGAAGAAGAAATGAAGTACTTAGCTGCATACTTATTATTGGTCCAAGGTGGTAACGAAGCCCCATCTGCTGCCGACATCAAGGCTGTTGTCGAATCCGTCGGTGTCGAAGCCGAAGAATCCAGAATCAACGAATTGTTGGCTTCTTTGGAAGGTAAGGGTTCTCTAGACGAAATCATCGCTGCCGGTGCCCAGAAGTTCGCTTCTGTCCCAGCTGGTGGTGCTGCCGTCGCTGCTTCTGGTGCTGCTGGTGCCGCCGCTGGTGGTGAAGCTGCTGCTGAAGAAGCTGAAGAAGAAGAGAAGGAAGAATCCGACGACGAGATGGGTTTCGGTTTATTCGATTAAGATGTTAAAAATGTTTCAATTCAATATTGATATATATTTATTTAATTAGTTTTAATCTCATCTTAATAATATAGCATTATATTTTCTTCTACTACACTTATCTATATCCCAAGATCATTTAAGAGTGAAATTAACTTCTGTTTTCCCTCTGTATCGGAGGCATCTAAGGTCTTAATTTGTTCCTCAATGGAATATATCAGTTCCTTCAAATCTTGTGCCAAATTAGATCTGTAGTTTTGAATATAGTCAGCAACATTATCGTTACCGGTGGTGTCTTTAATTGCCTCTTTCAGATTATTGATTTTATCGATTTGTGACTTCAGCGAAATCAGGAACTCTTCTCCCAGCCTAATGGCATTGGAATGACCTATTAGTTCATCTCTCAATATACTATACTCCTTTAGTGATTTTTCTACTCCCTCGTCTCCTTTTGCATTATTGTTGATAAACTCAGGGAGCTTATATATATCATCAATCAAATGTTGTATGTTTAGTCCATTCTGTTCTATATCACGAGATATACCTTCACCTGAAATATCTCTAGGGAGATATTCTGCATTAACAATATTTCGCACCTCTTTCAATTGCTCTACTTTCTTGGCTAGTTCAAGCTCAAACACCTTTCGTGTAAGAACATCTCTTGCCACCGTGGAGATCTTTGATGATCTGCGGTTCGTTATCTCAATATTAATGACTTTCAACACATCGTCTGGAATTGTCACCGGTTGGTTTGACGTGTCTATTATCTCTTGTATTTGCTTGTTCACGAAGTCAGATAGTTCATAGTATTGTGAAGATTTTGCCATTCTCCGCAGCGGTTATGTTCCTGGCAGGGTTCCAAAACAGGAAATTGCTTCTATATATTGGCTTTGTAAGTCGCTATAAACATAGACTGCAACAGTGTTACTGACATATTTACTAGATAACCCTTCATACTTCTTCCCTTTGTTGTTTAGGGCATTCCTTTTAGATCGATTTTCCGAAAAGAGATATTTTTCAAAATATTATCGTTTTGTCGGTCTGTTTCGAGTACTAAGTGTTAATTTCCTGGGAAGTAAAATAAACAGATTTTATGAATTCTTCTAGGATTCACTGAGAGCGTAAAATGAAAGATGATAACTCCAATATAAGGACCATTACACAGTTTACTCCAGAATAAGTAATACAAGATAGGGAATTCGATATAAGGAAAATTAGGAAGTCAATTCTATAAATAAGTATACAAATGTGGTAAATAAGAGTCTTCTTTATTTTCGACAAACAATATAAATATGAGCAACAAGCCCCTTTTTTTTCTTGATGAAATTAATTAATATAGTCAATAATGGTAATGAATCAGGATGAATTTAGCATTCGATCTCGATGGAATGAAGTGGTTTTGAATAAAACACAAAACGCTTCTAGTTTTATTATGGCAAAATCTTCATATATTCTACGCAATTGGTGCATTAGGCATCATTGTGGCGTTGAAATGGAAGTATGAATTATCGTTAGTCACAACACAACAATATAACGAATACCAGCCACAGCACGAAGACAATATACCGAAATAACCACCAGCCATCTTCACATTGTTATTGTCAATGAAAGATCCGATGCACAGGAATAAGAAAGTTAAATCCAAAAAGAATAGAAGTAAGAAAAGGCCCCAAGAGCTTTTCAAAGTGCACATTAACATCAAAAATGTGAAGACTGTCCAACCAGCAAGGAAAAACCCAATAGTATTATTCAGCATTTGCGTATCATCTCCATAACCTGTAATACTGTGAAATTGATCTGTGTTGATACAACCCCATGAAATCCAGAAACCACCGAAAGAACTGAACACAGTCATAGCGTAGGTATCACCTGTGACAAAACATAACAAACCGGCAAACAATTCAATGGCACCACCGAAGAACATAAAACAACTGATCAACAACTTGACATTCGTGACACCACGAACGTTAGCATTAACCAAGGATAGAGTAAGACATGACAGGGAGAAAGAAGCTAGACCTAATGGGATTGGGTTACCCAACTTTCTGGCGGTTGATGGGCGCTCTGGGTATGCTTGAGCCTCGGTCCCTAGTGCACTTAGTAGATCAGAGCGTCTGTATGTATAATCACCCAGAGTGACATATTCTTTGTTGTAAAAAACTTCTTGAAACTTTTGGGGAGTTTCGTCCACTATACTTTCGTGTATATTACTTTTTTGCATATCAGAAGAAGAACTAGTCATACTATAGTTATCTGACTTTTATATATATAAAAAAGGGTTTGATTATTTTGGAAGTTACTTAAAAGCCAATTAATGCAAGATTCAAGAGAAAAGTAAATAGCTATTATATAAAGTATAAAGTGATCTGAAGTTAGCCACACGAACGAACACGATTACAAAAAATATGGAAAATACAATGACTTAAAATATCCAAAGCTTTTATATGGATCCCAAGGGAAGCGTCTTCTAGTAAACAAACACTACTGGGGTTTGTTTGACTCAGTTGACACTGATTATCTCTATATCTAAATTTTTTACTTTCTTTGTAGAAGAAAAAAAGAAAATTAGAAATAACCGCTGAAAGGGTGATGTCTGCCGTACGGTGTTTTCTACCAGATTATCTTCAAGATCTAAAAGAACTCCACCTTTGGAGAATTGACAAGAATTTCTTTTTCCGTTTTCACTCTTTTGGGATATTTCCACCCACACATGCCCGTTATAGGAGCTGTGTGAAAACCGGAATTTCATATTGTTTGTGGGATGCGTGGGTGGTAAAGATACTACCCGTTTGTTTGATCCACGCGTGTCTCTATTTACGAAGCGTGCCTACCCTGAATCGCGAGGACACATTTGCCCCCACGGGGGTGGTTGCGAAACTGCCACGGGGATTCCTAATATCTGCTCTTGTTGACGGATGATCAGAGAATAATATTTCGGAGACCGGGTTCAAATTTGGGAGTCCAACCGGGTAAGCTGACTCGGTCTTGAAAATATGTCACTTTTGCGCGATCTTCATTCCTCGAGGAAGATTGTTTGCTTGTGTGAAAAAAGTAGAATGCTCACCATTCTGGAAATTTCACCGACGCACATTTGGAAGGCTCTTTTTCTTCCAGTTTATTTTCGCGATGCCCATCTGAATTAGAGTTTCCGTGCCGAAAACCTCGACAGAAGGGCCCTGCGAAACCCGCGACCCCACTATGTCTTCTGTGCACCGGCTTGAGCAGTCCCTTTGGGTCCTTCGAGAAATTCGTTTGCTAGAAGGAGATTCATTTTCATTTCCCTACTGGGATAAACATTTCTCTTACGCCGCTAAAATTTTTTCAAAAATTTTCTATAGAGGACTGCTTATATCGCATTATCCTATATATATACTTTTCACTGTATTTCTTTGTTTCTCGTTACATTATGTGCTTAATTCTCTCTTCTTATTAAAAGATCTTGGTTTTATTTTAATCTTGTTTCAATTCCCTGATACAACCAGACAAAGAAACCACCAATATAATCAAAAATGGTTGCTTTCACTGTTGACCAGATGCGTGGCCTGATGGACAAGGTTACCAATGTCCGTAACATGTCCGTTATTGCTCACGTCGATCACGGTAAATCCACTTTGACCGATTCCTTAGTCCAAAAGGCTGGTATTATCTCTGCTGCTAAGGCCGGTGAAGCCCGTTTCATGGACACCAGAAAGGATGAACAAGAAAGAGGTATCACCATCAAGTCTACTGCCATTTCTCTATACGAAGAACTTAGCGAAGAGGAAGTCAAGGACATCAAGCAAAAGAGTGATGGTAACTCTTTCTTAATTAACTTGATCGACTCCCCAGGTCACGTTGACTTCTCCTCTGAAGTTACTGCTGCTCTAAGAGTCACTGATGGTGCTTTAGTTGTCGTCGATACCGTCGAAGGTGTCTGTGTCCAAACTGAAACCGTCTTGAGACAAGCTCTAGGTGAAAGAATTAAGCCAGTTGTCGTCATCAACAAGGTCGACAGAGCTCTATTGGAATTACAAGTCTCCAAGGAAGATTTGTACCAAACTTTCGCCAGAACTGTCGAATCCGTTAACGTTATTGTCTCCACTTACGCTGACGAAGTTCTAGGTGATGTTCAAGTCTACCCATCCAAGGGTACCGTTGCCTTCGGTTCCGGTCTACACGGTTGGGCTTTCACCATCCGTCAATTCGCCAACAGATACGCCAAGAAGTTCGGTGTTGACAAGGAAAAGATGATGGACAGATTATGGGGTGACTCTTTCTTCAACCCAAAGACCAAGAAGTGGACTTCTAAGGAAACCGATGCTGATGGTAAGCCATTAGAGAGAGCTTTCAACATGTTCGTCTTGGACCCTATCTTCAGATTATTCGCTGCCATCATGAACTTCAAGAAGGATGAAATTCCAGTCTTGCTAGAAAAGTTGGAAATTAACTTGAAGGCTGAAGAAAAGGACTTGGAAGGTAAGGCCTTATTAAAGGTTGTTATGAGAAAGTTCTTGCCAGCTGCCGATGCTTTGCTAGAAATGATCATCATGCACTTGCCATCTCCAGTTACTGCTCAAGCTTACAGAGCTGAACAACTATACGAAGGTCCAGCTGACGATGCCAGTTGTATTGCTATCAAGAACTGTGATCCAAAGGCTGACTTAATGTTGTACGTTTCCAAGATGGTGCCAACCTCTGATAAGGGTAGATTCTACGCTTTTGGTAGAGTTTTCGCTGGTACTGTCAAGTCTGGTCAAAAGGTTAGAATCCAAGGTCCAAACTACGTTCCAGGTAAGAAGGATGACTTATTCATCAAGGCTATTCAAAGAGTCGTCTTAATGATGGGTAGATTCGTCGAACCAATCGATGACTGTCCAGCTGGTAACATTATCGGTTTAGTCGGTATCGATCAATTCTTGTTGAAGACCGGTACTTTGACCACCTCTGAGACCGCTCACAACTTGAAGGTCATGAAGTTCTCTGTCTCTCCAGTTGTCCAAGTCGCTGTTGAAGTCAAGAACGCCAACGATTTACCAAAGTTAGTCGAAGGTCTAAAGAGATTGTCCAAGTCTGACCCATGTGTCTTGACTTACATGTCTGAATCCGGTGAACATATTGTTGCTGGTACCGGTGAATTGCATTTGGAAATTTGTCTACAAGATTTAGAGAACGACCACGCTGGTGTTCCATTGAGAATCTCTCCTCCAGTTGTCGCTTACAGAGAAACTGTTGAAACTGAATCTACTCAAACTGCCCTATCCAAGTCTCCAAACAAGCATAACAGAATTTACTTGAAGGCTGAGCCAATCACTGAAGAGTGTTCCCAAGCTATTGAAAGTGGTATTATCAACCCAAGAGACGATTTCAAGGCCAGAGCTAGAATCATGGCTGATGAATACGAATGGGATGTCACTGACGCCAGAAAGATCTGGTGTTTCGGTCCAGACGGTAATGGTCCAAATCTAGTTGTTGACCAAACCAAGGCTGTTCAATACTTGAACGAAATCAAGGACTCTGTCGTTGCCGCTTTCCAATGGGCCACCAAGGAAGGTCCAATCTTCGGTGAAGAAATGAGATCTGTCAGAGTTAACATCTTAGATGTTACTTTACACGCTGATGCCATCCACAGAGGTGGTGGTCAAATCATTCCAACCATGAGAAGAGCTACCTACGCCGGTTTCTTATTGGCTGAACCAAAGATTCAAGAACCCGTCTTCTTGGTCGAAATCCAATGTCCTGAAAGTGCTGTCGGTGGTATTTACTCCGTCTTAAACAAGAAGAGAGGTCAAGTTGTCTCTGAAGAACAAAGACCAGGTACTCCATTGTTCACTGTCAAGGCTTACTTACCAGTTAACGAATCCTTCGGTTTCACTGGTGAACTAAGACAAGCCACTGGTGGTCAAGCTTTCCCTCAAATGGTCTTCGATCACTGGGCCACTCTAGGTTCCGACCCATTAGACCCAACCACCAAGGCTGGTGAAATTGTCTTGGCTGCCCGTAAGAGACATGGTATGAAGGAAGAAGTTCCAGGCTGGCAAGAGTACTACGACAAGTTATAAGCTGACTCGATGTTAGTTTCATATTTGTCTGTAGTTTAACGTCATCTTATTGTATATTTCTTATCATAAATATTTATATAAATAAAAATAAATTTAGTACCATCTTATAAATTTCTATAATGTTTAATTAGTAGAGGAATTTTCGGAGCGTTGAGGATTTTAAAATATCTATAAAATAATTTTTTCGGAGGATATTTCAGGTCTACACTGTGAACATAAGGTCGTTACCTGACATTCTTACAACTATAGCTTGGATAACCAAATCAAGGATCCTGAAAAGCAGTTATAGCCTCGATAATGCCACTATTAATATGAGCCTACCTGAGAATTTGAAGGACTTATACGTGGAATGGTTAGGTGAACTAATAGAAAAGCTCTCCTCGAGACAAGAGCAACTGAATATAACATATACAAAAGCGAAGCGCAATCTAGAAGAAACACGAGGCCAGTTCTTCTATCCTAAGGATTTAAAGAAAGTGAAAGGTATTGGTAACACTATTATCAAGCGGTTGGAGAAAAAATTGGAGAGCTATTGTAAGGAACGAGACATCGATGTACCAGATATTCTCGCAGTTCCGCCGAGCAGAGAAGTGACAAGGAAAAGAACAACCACTACAATTAGAACTGATGATAGGGAACAATCTCCTGTCGTCAAAAAGAAACGAAAATATATACCTAAAAAACGCTCTGGTGCATATGGAATATTACTTGCTTTATTGGAATTGAAGGCGGTTCACAAAGGTGTCTCAAAAGAAGAAATCATTGATATCGGACAAAAATATACTGATGCTAGCATGACGCCAAATCATGCCACCAAAGAATTTTATGGATCGTGGTCGTCAATCATGTCATTGAAGAAACATGGTTTAGTATTAGAGGAGGGCAGGCCCAAACGTTATAGTCTTACCGAACCAGGATTGACTTTAGCAGAGACTCTAAAACAAGCTGATAATATCATATTCAGCAACAAAAACGAAGAAACAAACCAATCCCGTGCAGGCAATAACCATTCTTTTTCAATTGATGACGAGGTGACCGCCAATTTAAGTGCTTTAATAAGAGGAGAAAATTCTACGCCTTTGATATTACAAAATCCGAATAACTCATCATTTCTTGACACAACTTTTCAAATAAATCAAAATCATGATGTAAGCAACAGCAAGTCAAAAGGTGCCCCTAATAATCAGCATAGAACTGTAACAACTACTGCAACTTCTCCCGAAGCTTCGATAACTCATAATACCTCCAGAAAACGATTTGATGGAATCAGTTATGAGATATGGAACCACGGTACTTATGAAATATATCCTATAATAGATCATCGGGAAATAAAGTCACCAAGTGATAGGGAGTTCTTCTCAAATGCCCTGGCAAGGAAAGGTATGAAAAGCCAAATCAAACAACTATCACTCGGAGATATTCTCTGGGTAGCCAAAAATAAAGAAACAGGAATAGTCTGTGTTCTCAATACCATAATTGAGAGGAAACGCTTAGATGATTTAGCTGTTAGTATTCGTGATAATAGGTTCATGGAGCAGAAAAAAAGGCTGGATACTTCCGGATGCGAGAAAAAGTATTATTTGATCGAAGAAACAATGACTAGTTCAGTCAATGACATGTCTGAAGCTTTGAAAACAGCACTGTGGGTAATTTTGGTCTATTATCGATTCTCAGTGATCCGAACGACAAACTCTGAGCAAACGGCGGAGAGATTGCATGCCCTACATACAGTGATATTAAAGAATTTTGCTCAGAAAAATCTGCTGGTGTTGTTCCCAAAGGAAGTCGAGAACCAACAATTGTACAAAACAATTCTACAGAAGTTCAAAACTGAATTCAGCAATAAGGCAAATATTGAATGTTGCCACACTTTTGAAAGTTTCCAGGATATTATGGGCAAAAGTGACATGAGGACAGTCGGTGAATTGACTATTCAAATACTACTTTATATTAAGGGCGTATCATTAGAGAAGGCTGTCGCGATACAAGCTATATTTCCCACCCTGAGTCATATTCTGAAAGCCTATAGAAGTTGCAAATCAGAGACTGAAGCCAAAAATTTGCTTTTTGTGACGTTAGGAAATGCCCCAGGAAATAAAAGAATTACAAAAGGACTCTCAGAGAGAATATCAGATATATTCGCAAGTTTCTGATGATTAACATCGTACACTATAAGATCAACAGTTTAAGATAAGTCCAAGAATACCAGTAGAAATACTTCTTATTTAGCGTTACCAAGATTGATTAATATGCTGACCACCGATAATACGATGCCAATTTGTAATAGCTGCAGTCTTAATGTTGTGGAATGGATTAGAATTATATATCGAAATTCCAAAATCAACTGGAGTTTTTAACACAAAGTTTGTTAAAGATCCTGTTCTCAAAAAAGTGCTCCAGTATATGATTCGCTTTGAATTATCCACTGACTTATTCATGGTGTGTTGGCTCTTTTTATCATATCCATAAACGATAATTATAGAAAAGATATTCTTGGATGGTATTCTTTCTTTGAACCTTTAATATGGGGAGTGTATCACAATGGCCTGGGTACAAAATCTGCCAAATCCAATAAATATATCCCTTTCACTCACATTTCCGACAATTGATACAATATTGGTTACCGAGATTTTCTTATATGATAGGGAGATAATTTTTTTTTAACTATATTTACTTGTTTTTTCGGTATTAAATTTTTGTTACTGTCAATTATATTCCTAAAATGATTGTTAACCATCGTTGACATATATTTACAGACAGGGCCTATTAATGTATGAGCAAACTATATACATGCTAAACTTGATTTAAGTGAAATAAGGATTGTTATCAAAATCATTACTCGACAGTAAAATATGAGGAATAAGTAGCTTATTTTGTGAAGTCAATAATAGCAAGCAAATAAATCTAATATTGATGGAAAAGTGTGCAGCAAGCAAAAAGCTATGTTTATATTTCTTTTAAAAAGTAAATGTTGCTGATTTTTCGTTTCATACAGGTATAAGGCCACTGAACTAACATGTCCTTTTGTTGACACGGGACATGAAATAAGGAATACAAAATTAAAATTGAGTTTAAAATCTCGATCTATTACGAAGGTTTTCTCTATTTTGAACATGAAATATTACTATCACATGGTTACTTCTGTACTTGGTATCAATGTATGGAATTACTCCTGTTCTATATTTCATATGTGACTTTGAAACAGAGTCTGAAACAAAAGTAAGTGTTAGAAATATTGTTGTTAAATATTTCTGATGCAGGTCATTTGACCTGAAAATGAAAATTTTATCTTATATCCTGACGAGAATAAGAATAAAGTGTGTACATTATTAAACTTCGTATATTATTTAGATTGTTTAAGAACACTGAAGATTCATCCATATCTCAATTATACCACTAAGTTCAAAATGTCAAACGTTTTCCAATAGTAAGAAACGAAAAAAGTGTTAGATTGAATCAATAAAACTAACATACAAGTCACATTATTATAGATATGATCATTCGTATGGAATATGAGTGTTTCAACTATGGGGAAGCCAGATGACTACTTCAAAATACTGTTGTCACACTTCACTCTACGGAATCATAAAAATATACAAAAAACAATGCGCAAGCCGGGAATCGAACCCGGGCCCCATCCTTGGGAAGGATAGATTCTAACCACTGAACTACTTGCGCCACTTTAAAATTTTGTTTAATATAAGTAAGTTATGAAAAACGGAGGAACCTGGGTAACTCCCTTAAAACAAAGGTTAAAAGAGGTTCTGATTCTCTGGGATTGAGTATCAAAGAATATTCGACATGGTCGGGCTTAATATATCCTCTTGGTATATCAGACATTGTCAAATTAAATAATATAATTCTTTCGAAAGAAATTAAGGAACATTAATAACTTTACACTGCATCATCCGTACAGGATGCTTCAGTAACCTTGGACTAATACAATAATCTACACAACTAACGTTGGCTTCCGTTTTGCCCTGAATGGGCGTTGGAGGCAGGAGATGGTTTAGACTGAAAATTATTGTTCATATTTTAGGAATAAAACAAAGTACGCTGTAAACAACTCTCTTGATAATGAAGAAGGTAAACTAACAACAGTAGTTAAAAAGTATTATTGTCAATTTAATATATAAATTGCCCTCCCCGGTGTTCTAAAACAACCGGCAATAAATAAGATATATAATGTAAAGTAATAATGAAATGAGATGAGATCTCATTTTCATTTATATGAAAAATAAAATTTTCAATCAAAGATTTTTTCTCCTGTCCAACCTGTCATTCGGTGCAAAGATTTACCGATTACCGAACTGTCGAAAAACAGGAATACCATTCCGAAAAACAACGAAGTGTCAGTAAAATACATTCGACGTCTGTCTTATGTGACTATTTCCTTTAATTCCACTTGTAGTGTTTCTATCATTTACCTTATCCTTGTGATTAATAATTGTAATCCTGAACGACAAACTTAATGTCTCCTTGTAGTACCTATGATACCAGTCCCGACAAAAAGTTGTATTTATTTGGACTTGGCCAAATTGATGTTATTTATAAGCTGTAATACTTTTGAAGCCATATAAGGTGTGGAATTGTATCACTAGATGCTGAGGGCCACGCGCCGTTTAAACTACAATTAATATATAAATAATTCAATCTAAAGGTCTCCTTTCTTTCTATATGATCTATAGTATAAGAAAGCGGTGATAAAAATGAATAAACTCGAACTCCCAACTTATCGCCTTTTGAATTATGGAATGCTTACTTTTAGGCGGGGCATCTTCTTGGGTGTTTGAATGTGAACCATAATTTGTGTCACCGTCTAACTGTGGGGGATCAGGATCAATAATGAATCTAGCAACGTTAATTCTTGAAGTAGTTCGTTCGTTTCTTGAATTAGGATTGTTCTTGTTAGTCATTATGTCCTGTATTGTTCATCTGAGTTCTTTATCGTGTACACAATCATTCTCAATTTTGTTCAAGTGAAGCCTTTTGGCGCTGTTCTGTGGTTTATTTCATTGCTTTCTCCTTGTTATACGATACCTCTCTGTTGTTATTTCTTATATGGGAAATATGAGTTTCTAGCCTTTTGGCTATCAACCTTAAATCTATAAAAGAAATTTTTTGAGTTATCCATATGTCACATAATCGATCCGTGTTAAGTTCGAGGTCTAAGAACGTGAGTAAGGGTTGAAGGATCGTGTAGTTTTTGTGCCAAGTTTTATGTTAGAATTCAGAAGAGTTTTCCAGATTAAATATGTGAAGTGACCTGTATGAGGCTTGTTACATCGAGTGTTAGGAACGGAAAAGTTAATCGTGAGAAACGAAGAGTGATAGAGGAACCTTAATGAGAACCGAACAGAGTGTGGGACCTGGGTTGTGAAAGCCAGGCCCTCGGGAGAAGGTCATCAAACAGCGGAGGAGTGGGGTTCCACTGTTTGCTGGACTATGAATGCCTGAAGATTGTACCGGCGTGATGCCTGGTGACATAATCTGGTCGGAGGAAACTTCGGGAGTGTTCTGTGTGGTTGGGGATTCAACAAAGTGTCGTACAAGTGTGAGAGTGGCGCATCATCTGTTATTAAGAGTAGCCCATCAAGTTAGTAATTGACTCGAGTTGTGCACGGATTGTTAGAGATGAACATTCCTTCAGTTCTGAGACGCCAGCAATTGAGGTTCGTCTCTTTTGATCATTATGCTCGAGGTCAAACCAGGAGTCTAAGAATATAAAATGGAGAAGAAATCCTTTGTAATTAATGTCCTAATTGCTAAGGTAGAAGAAACCAAGCATCAATACAGGACTTGTATATTATTTTGTAAAATAGTATTCCTTTTATTTCTTTTTTATTGAATTGTCATAAAGATAGCAATCTAATCCTTCACAAATTTTTGTTAAGAATGGATATTGTTAGTTCTAGTTGCTTGCTTAGTTGTATTATCTAAGTTGGCCAAATTGATATATTTATAAGTTGGTGATAATTCGAATGCTATATAAGGTCTTAGAGGTCTTAGGTAGAATTAGATGAAGTACGATATTAATATAGACAGGAGTATATCTAAATAAGTCAAAGTTATAACTTGAGGTTGTCCTTCTTGAATATAGAATATAAACAAGAGGGAAAAGGAATATGTATCCGAGGTTACCTCTGGAGGATGCAGCAGCTTTATATAGCAATCAGAGATGAGATGAGCAGATATTCTAGAATGTTCTATAGAAATCTGAAACAAGGTGCGTGACGAAAAGATGGATATCCGGATATTTGTGACAGAGCTGATAACAAAGTCTGTGCAGATGAGTCTGCGACTGTACGAGGCCGTCTAGTACTACCGATGACCGTCGTTAGAGTCTCTACGGAAATACTCTAACATAAGGTTTCGAGTGTTATCACTAGATTTAATATCTCTATTTGGCGTTTATAATAAATGCCTTATTATACAAATATGTCTACTGGTAACTACAGCCTTGCTCGTCCAATATGGTAGTACTCATAGTAGGTTTGCAATGGAACATTACCAAAAATACAACCATGGACGCACAAGGCTCCAGTTATCAGTAGATCTATGATACAACAGAGTGGTGATAAGAAAGAATGACCTCGTAGCTTGTCGTTTTTCTAGATAAGAAAAGTTTGGGTCTGAAAGCGAACTTTCGTTGGGTGTTTGAGTGTGCACAATGATATATGCACTGTCATGATTAGGATCGATAATGTGTCTAACAACGTCATTTCATGACATATTTTATGGTTTATTGATGTATTCTTGTTCTGGTTAGTCACTTTGCCCAGTATTGTTCATCTGGATTCTTTAACATATCTGTGAGCATTCTCCATTTAGCACATGTGAACCTTTTACCTCTGTTATATGGCTTATTTTATTACTTTCTTCATATCATCTGTCACTTCTCTATTGATTTTTCCTATATGGGAACTATTGGGTTTCTAGCCTTTCCGCTATCAACTTTAAATCAATACATTGTTGCAGCAGTTTCCCCTAAATCCTTCATCATACACGTAACAAAATGTTACGAATGCATCGATTTTGAATCCAAAAATCCAAGTTGAAATTAGTCATTAGAGGTTAGTTATAACCACCCTGGTACTACTAATAAGGTGTCGGTAAAAGTTGAATAGGTTAGGTAACTCTTAGCACAAGATTTGATGAAGAAAAGGAAAAATTAATTAATTCAATGATGAGAAGATCTAGGCAATCTGAAAGTAAGCAAAAGACAACTACCGATAACCCCGATGTAGATTAGGAATGAAACAGGAAATAGAATATTAGAAGTTGACGACGATGTGACATGGCAAACATTCTCTAACCCAGATGAAGATGCGTAACAATGGAAAATCATTAAGAAAAAGAATTAAGAAAAATTGTAAAGAACTGAACAAGATAAGAAATAGAAAATCATAGAAAAGTGGAGAAGAAAAGAAACGTGTGATACGTGAGCCAGTTAGTCCTCGGAGGTATAGTTCCGTTAGGCATGAGGTCAGCTAGGTTAACAGTAGCACTCAGAGAAGTCGACCCTAGACTGAGACGCACTCGTGATGAGGTGTAAGACGTCGAGACAGAAATACTCGTGAAGAGAAAGTGACGCACTAAGAGACTCGTGAAGAGGTGTAAGACGTCGAGAAAGAAAGGAGCCGCGTGAGCACACGTGGGACAATAAGTCATCGGAATTATAGTTCCTTCAGGCAGGAATAGTCCTGGGATATTCATCCTTGGTTAGTTTTGAAAGAGAACAACAATAGAATAAGAAAAGAGAACAACAATAGAATCAAAGGAAGGCTTAGTCCTAAAAGAGCCATAGTACTGATAAGGATCATTCGAGAAGAGGCATTTATGAAACAGAGCCTCATGGAAAAGAAATTACAAACTATTCGATAAGACTTGAAAGACTTGTCGATTAGCAGGAAGAATCGAGGAATTGAAAATTATATAAAGGCACAAGTATTCCAATAACTTGTTGATATCTTCCTCTCGTAATTATATTTGTATATTAAATTGTAACATATAAAACCAGCCAATATTTTGTTAAGACTTTAATTAAATAGTAATTACTTCCCAGACCAAGTGAAGTAAGAAAGACATTAATCCTATAGTGTCCTTCATCCTATTAAAATAATCTTATAAAGCTAAGACAATCTTAGCAAAAAAACAAGTAAAGAAGCGCAAGTAGTTCAGTGGTTAGAATCTATCCTTCCCAAGGATGGGGCCCGGGTTCGATTCCCGGCTTGCGCATTTATTTTTTCTAAAATTTCAATTGATGTTATAAAACAACTATAAGTGGATAAAGCGTTATTCAAATACTATCATATATATGAGTATTGATGATATCAATTTGGTATCTATCTAACGGTGAGTCCAAGTATAGAAACTATTTTAAGCCATTTTCAAAGCCATATTACTTGTGGCGCTGAAATTGGAAAGAATTGAAAATTTGGAAAAAAGCTATGAAGAAAAAATAGCTTCCTTGAAAGTTTACACTTCTCTTTACATCTTCACCCATAAGACGGAACCCCATCTCTTCCCGGACGACAAACGACACACAACGCTTGAAAGATAACAGAAATATCGATGGAATTGGAGAGAGAAACTAATATGGTGAAGATTATCGGCGAAGATAGTTACCAGGAGCTTCGCGGCACAATATGTTTACTTGTGGGTGCTGGTGGGATTGGGTGTGAATTATTAAAAAATTTGATTCTTATGGGATTCGGAGAGATACATCTGGTAGACTTGGATACAATTGACTTATCCAATTTGAATAGACAGTTTCTGTTCAGAAAACGTGATATTAAGCAACCAAAGGCTACAACAGCTGCTAAGGCCGTGGCATCCTTTAAAGATTCATTACTATATCCTCACCAAGGAAATATCATGGATACAACTCAATTTCCAATACAATGGTTTACACGATTTGATATTATATTCAATGCTCTAGATAATTTGGCTGCCAGACGATATGTCAACAAAATGTCGCAGTTTTATTCAATACCTCTTCTTGAATCAGGTACAGCTGGATTTGACGGATATATCCAACCTATCATCCCTGGCCGAACGGAGTGTTTTGATTGCACCAAGAAGGAAACACCCAAGACCTTCCCTGTTTGTACCATCAGGTCAACACCGTCACAGCCAATCCATTGTATTGTTTGGGCAAAGAACTTCCTGTTTAGTCAACTTTTTACGCCAGAAACTGTCGATGAGGATGAGGGGGATAAAGATTGGGGTACGACAGATGAAGAAGAAATTAAGAGAATCAAACAGGAGACCAATGAACTACAGGAGTTACATAATATCATTACTTCCCAACAAGTCGATAGAGTACCAGATATCTTAGCTAAACTGTTCATTCAAGATATTGAGAAATTACTACTGATCGAAAATCTATGGAAAACCAGAACCCAACCCAGACCTTTGTCTCCTGAAGATATTAAGATAAACCCTCTCAAACATAAATTAAACTCCAACTCTATATGGACTATCAAAGAGCAAATTCAACAGTTTATTAAAATCACTGAAAAGCTAATGAAAAGAATGCCTAATGAACATAATCATATTGAATTTGATAAAGATGATGAAGACACCTTGGAGTTCGTTGCCACTGCAGCAAATATTAGATCACATATCTTCAATATTCCAATGAAGTCCGTATTCGACATCAAACAAATTGCGGGTAATATTATTCCCGCAATCGCTACGACCAACGCTATTATCGCAGGGCTATCTTCACTAGTCTCATTACGTGTTTTGAATCTCCTGAAATATGCACGCGTGAGGAAGCCAACTGATATCAATATGGCATTCACTGCAAAGGCGAGCAACATGTCTCAAAATAGATACTTATCGAACCCACAGTTGGCACCACCAAGTAGTAAATGTCCAGTTTGTTATAACATAGCTCGAGGTATCCTTCATATTTCTGCACCGGCGTTCGAATCGGTTACATTAGGAGAGTTTGCTACGTTAATCAAAGAAAGATACGAATATGAGAATGAGATATCTTTATTAGATACAAAAGGTCAAAGATTATTATTGGATTTCGATTTTGATGATCTTCTTGGAAAAACACTCTCTGAGCTCAAGTTAGATAGCGGATCTGTTCTTTCAATTAGCGACGATAGCGATAGCGACAATAGTGTGATTCGCCAACCGCTAGAACTATATGTAAACGTCCTAAAATCGAAAGGATATGTTATTGACTTACCACAATTGGAAGTACCTTTTATTCCTAACAACATTGCCCAAATGAATATAGAGAAGGAAAAACAAGTTGAGGACAAAGAAAAGGATGATCTAGTCAGTAATGAGGGTGATGAAATTATTATTTTAGATGAGGATGAAGATGTTGCCACAAAGAAAAGACCTTTAGAGCCCGAAATTACTGAAATCAGTGAAATTAAAAAGCCAAGAGTCTAATTTCTCAGGTAAAAATACTCTAGAATCTTTTAAAAATAATATATATATATAATCATAAATAGCGTATCTCTTGTCCACTATTGTTCGAATATGCTTTCCATTTCTCCACCATGTTTAAGTAGAGGAGGTACATTTTAGATTCTGAGGAATATAACTTAGTAAAACTAAATACTGATACATACTTTGAAGGTAAATTGATTACTCTAATACTATTTTTTGATTAATGAATGGAACATTCCTAAAAATACGGTCGATGATACCCTTCAATGCTGCTTTTCTTTCGAATGATACACAAAGGCTTATACCTTTTAAAAGTCGTCGATCCTTTGAAAACTGAAACACGATAGCTGGAATGTAAAGAAAATGATAGATACGCGTAGTTATCCAATACGATGTTTAACGCGGGTAGCATACAGTCGTAATGCAAACAATAAAATAATTTTTCAGCAGTAACAAAGGGGTGAATAAAGGAAGGCAGTTGGCTAATTATCTAGTAAATCTTTGAAACCAAGATTCCCTCTTCTTGCTTTTTGCTTTTTTGAGGTCATCTATTTCATTAGCCGATGAATATTCTAATAATTCGTCATTAGACTTATTGAAAACACCGTCTAATACCATCGACATAGGTCTGCCATGACTAGCACCGCTGTTGATGCGGAATGATGATGCTGTGCTGTTACCACTTAGAGAGCGATTTATCTTCGGTACTGTCAGTAGGTTCTGTTTTGGCAACGAGCTTGACTGAGGGCTAGAGGGCGAGTGGGCATCTGCTTCATCATTACCGACACTGCTAGCATTGTTATTGCTACTGGTTGGATGCTGAATATTTTCCTCATCGAAATAATCATCTGCTTCGTCTGCATCAGTTGCTGTTAAATCGCCCGTATCACTCATGATACCGGGTTTGTGTAGCCATGGAAACAGAGTTGTGCGCCTCTTGTTACTTGCAATAACATCCGGAGGGACAGGGACCGAACCAATAGACCTTGAATGAGGCCTTCTTGCGGCTGACGAGACCCTCAGGGATGACGTGGATTTTTTAGCCAGTACCCTAGTCGGTTTCTTGGGAGTTAGGCCTATAGTAACATTTTGCGTAACTTGTGTCCCCTTTTTACTCGGGGATACATTCTCATTACTACCTTGTACGTTCGATGGCAATTCATTACTGTTGCCATTTGATTTGACAGAATTTTTGTATTCAGTGGAGGCAGCGGGTGGGGTCTTGGCCTTAGAATTCAATTTAGATATCCTCTCTTGTTGCTCCTTTTTCGCAATCTTTAACAAATGTGGTAATAGCTTATAAGAATATTCAATTAAAAATTCCACGACAAAACGTGATAATTCATACTCCTTTGGGTCCATGTCATGTTGTGGATGCGACAGTATAGACGGCTGGAAGATTGCCGCCAGGTTTCTGCCGGACATCAGATTGAACTGTGACTGCCTCGCAAAGAGGCTTAGTAGATCCAACAGATATATGGTGAGTTGTTTTGTATCGTTGGACAGTTTGACAAACAATTCCTCGTAGTCAGTAAGAGCGGCCCTGATGTCTCGGCTCAGTCTCTTTTTATGGCGCAGTTTCCTCCTGCGTTTGTTCTCTTGTTCTTCATCGATTTTCTCTTCGACACCCACGTCCCCTTTTGCAGCGACAACAGCTGTACTAGTGTCGTCTTTTTGTGGCGGTTGCTTGGCATCCTTGTTCTTTTCTTGTGTTGCAACGGGGTCAATCTTTTCTTGTGCTGCCACAGAATCGACTTTTCCCTTTTCCTGTGCTGCCACAGTGTCAACCTTTACCACTTTAATAATTTCTTGCTTTGTGTTGCTGTTTTCTGGCTTGACCTTCGTCACTGTCTCCAAAGTATTCTCTTTATTAGCATTCGGATGCGACACGTTATGCATCGCCATGTGTTTCAGTATGCGCGGCCTATTTATCAGCGGGTCCCTGAACTCCTCGTAGAGATCCAACGGTATCAGCGGTTCCTCCAAGTTATTCAAAAACCTCCTCAGCAACGACGCGACATCGTGGACGGTGTAGGGATCCCAATTGTTGAATTTTGCCCCGTAATCCGGCGGCGAGGAGAATATGTACTGCAACTCCTTCACTCTCTTTGAGTTACCCGCGATGCGGAATATCCCCGAGGTCTCCAACCCGTTCGCCTTCAAGTACGCGCCGCACTTCGCGACGATGATGGGTATCCTGCCGAAACTGACGAGCTCGCTCTGCACTATGACCTCCGCACTCGCGACGCTGAGCGTGTCGGAGAGCGAGACGCCGAAGACCCTGCCCGTGAAGTCGTTCTTGTTGTTGAGAAACTTGTCTCTGTAGGTCTTGAAGTCCGCTGACGGCGACACCACTTTCCCGCTGTCGTTGCGGGCCCTTGCGCCGTTGCCGTTCTCCAGGTTGGACGAGGATAGGTGGAACGAGTTTGGTCTCGTGGAGAAGTTGGGCCTCATCACGGACGGGCTGCTGCTGTTGTTGTTGTATATGGCGCTGACCCTATTGCTTTCCGTCTGCTTCAGGGGCGACGTGTGCTTCGAATTGCTGTTACTGTTGCTGTCAGCGGCTTGGATAGGCCCTGGCGACGTCGTCAGGGAATCCGAGGACATGCTCTTCGGGTTGTTAATAAACTGTCTCCAGAACTGCGGCATGCTGTTTTGTGTTTGTTCAGTGGAAGAGATAATGCAATTGTGCTATGGAGAATGATTGTCGTTGGTACTGGTACAGTATAGTGTACTCTTTTGCGTCTGGTGCACTGTCTGTCTCTGCCTTTGAATATCGGAAAACCCGCAACCTGGGGCAATTGTCACTCGATACCGACTCAGAACGCGATACCAGGGGTGTATGAACCGTGAGACGCGTTACCACAGGACAGAAGCGACGTGAACCACCGGAACTAGCGCTTTCCTCTCTGCGAACGCTCCAAACAAGAGTTACAAACGAGGATGAGAGGGAGAAAGAGGCGAAATTATTTCCTATGGCTGAAAAAATGGCTTCACTGCAGAAAGTGAATGGCCTCTGCACCGCTGTGTCGAACCACTGGGCGGGCGCTGTGGTGGGAGTGGTAGTTGGGAATGCGCACCTGTGGGTGTGTGCGAGAGATTCCAACGGTGGCAGCTGCTTGTTCTTGCGCTGATCTAACGCGATGTGAGCTGATGCGATGTACAAAAGCGTATAGACACAGACCCAGACAAGACCGTCAATTGCCAATTGACCACTGCTAACACGACGAGCGCATCTCACACCGCCCCTTAGAAAGCGGATCGGGACAGGGATCGCCGTCGAAACTTTAAACCGCTTTTCCGTCAATCAGCATTGCCCCTTTGGGCGCGCAGCAGTGGATCGCCCACCGATGGGGGTCGGGACTTCCCAATGGGGACCGCGACGCTCTCAAAGCGGGCAACGAGGGCCTCTCCTCTGTAATCGTAGTAGTCGTGTATTGTAACTGTAACTGTAACTGTAACTGTAGACGTATATATCGACGGACACCGCCGCATCAGTTCAACTGGACGTAGTTCCCGGGGAACACACCCTGCTGCCCGTTGTAGCGGCCTGTCCACCACTCGTTCGCGTCGCCCGTGCGCTGCACGATCTCGATGACGGCGCCTTGCGGGAAACTTAGATCGCCCTGCGCTTGTGCTTGGTACTCGTACAGCGCAGTGACCGTCTCTGCCTTGTTCATGTCTGCACCGGGGGCCGCTGGCATTGCACCGGGGGCCATTGCGTTAGGGGCCATTGCGTTGGGTGCCATTGGCGCTGCAGCTGGCTGTCCCGCCATGTATGGTGGAGGGGCCGTTGTGGAGCCGGTGCTAGCAGCAGGCATGCCGTATTGTGTCTGTGGTTGCTGCATCCCGTACGCGGGCTGTTGTGGTTGCTGCACACCGTATTGGCCCGGCTGCCCCACTTGTCCCTGCTGACCCATCTGTCCCTGCTGGAAGCCAGACTGCTGTGGAGACATGCCCATTTGCCCCTGTTGGAACCCAGACTGTTGTGGAGACATGCCCATGGGGACACTGGACCCCTGGTAGCTGGACCCCTGGAAGCTGGACCCCTGGACGCTGGGGGAGTTGGACCCAGGGGTGCTCGCGTCGCCGCCCTGGCCGTAGCGTCTCTTCGTCATCTCCAGCTTCGCCTTCGAGTAGCCGATCTTGAAGTGTGTGATGGTCAGCGCGTCGGCCTGCTCCTCGACGTTCCCGCGCTTCGCGACGAACGCCTCGATGATGTCGCTGTTCAGGTCGAAGTAAGGGATCTTCATGTCCTGGAACCGGTTGTACAGCGTGTAGAAGATGTTCAGCTGCATGTAGTAGAACGACACGAACAGGGGCTGCACGAACTGCGCCTCGAGGCTGAACAGCATCGGCAACTGCGTCTTCAACAGCTCGTTGTAGTAGTCGAACTCCTGCTGCGCGACCTCCACCTGCGCCTGCGCCTTGTACATGCGCTCCTCGTCCTTCGCCGTCGGCTCCTTCTTCTTCTCGTACTTGCTGTACGAGTTGAGGTGCCTGTCCAGGTCCAGCTTCTTGTGCTCCCGCTTCGTGGCCATCTTGCGGATGTACGTGATGACCTTGAGCAGCTCCTGGCAGGGCTGCACGACTTTGTCGTTGATCAGCGCCAGGTCAGGCTTCAGCGTCTCCTGCAGCTCCGCGACGATGGCCCTGTACTGCTCGCTCGCCTCGATCCCCTCCGGGTTGTCCTCCGGCACGCTCGCGTTCGGGTCGCTCATCTTCCCGCTGATCGGCTTGAACAGCTCCTCCATCGCCCTCGCGAACCCGATCTGGTGCGTCAGCATGCCCTGCACCGCGGACGAGTACCGCTTGGACTCCTCGCTCAGCTTCTTCGTCTCGGTCTCGAGCTCCTTGAACCGCCGCTCGGCGTCCTCGTAGACCGGGTCCTCGGTCTGCTCGCCCATCTTGAACTTCTGCCGCAACGTCTGCGGCGCCCGCGTGATGGCCTTCGTGAACCCCTTGAAACTCATGGCGCCTGTGATTGACTGTGATTGCTTGGGGGAGTGGAAGTGGGAAGAGATCTGTTGATAGGGATCTTGTTCTGTTCTTTCAGTGCAAAGGGAGACGAAGCGAAGACTGAAGTGGTAAGATACGTATGGAGGGTAGCTTGCGATGCGTTGCAACTGGTGCCGTGGCGAGTGGGGAGGGCGTGGTACAAGAGGAACCGGGCCACGTCCACTTTCATCAGCTCCCGACCACGACACGGCAAGCATGCCGACAGACACGGACACGCAGCACAGCGCACGGATGCAGCACAGCGCACGGATGCCCCCGCTGATGCTCCTGGGCGCGACCGTCGGCGGGCTGCTCTTCGGCTACGACACGGGCGTCGTCGCGGGCGTGCTCGCGGCCCTGGACCCCGCGGACCTCGGCAGGACAGCGCTCACGGACCTCGAGAGGGGCGCCGTGACCGCCGCGACGGGCGTCGGGTCCCTCCTCGGGTCCCTGGCGGCGTTCCCGATGGCGGACGGCTGGGGCAGGCGCCCGACGCTCGCGGCGTGCACGCTGCTCTTCGCCGTCGCGGCGCTCTGGATGGCGCTGGCCACCTCGCTCGCGGTGCTCGTGGCCGGGCGGGCCGCCGTGGGCGTCGCCGTGGGCGTCGCCGCGCAGTGTGTGCCCGTGTACCTCAGCGAGGTCTCCCCCGCCGCGGTCCGGGGCGCGGTCCTCACGCTCAACTCGCTCGCGGTGACGGGCGGCCAGCTGCTGTCGTACCTGCTCGCGTGGGGGATGCTCAGCGGGCACCGCGTCCGCCACGCGTGGCGGTACCTGTTCGCGCTGTCCGCGCTCCCCGCGGTGCTGTTCCTGCTCCTGCTGCTGTGCCACGCGATACCGGAGTCTCCAAGGTGGCTGGTGCTGGCCGGCGACTACGAGACCGCGCGCGACACCCTGGCAGTGGTGTACCCGGGCGCGACGACTCAAGAACTGGACGCGACGCTCGAAGAGCTGATCGGGGACGTACGCGCCCGGGACAAGCACAACCGTGTCTCTCGCTCCACGTCAAGAGCGCTCCTCGTGGGGTGCACGCTCATGTTCTTCCAGCAAGCGACGGGCTTCAACGCGTTCATGTACTACTCGCCGCTGATCTTCGCAAGAGTCGGGATGCGCGACCCGCTGGTCCCCGCCACGCTCGTCGCGGCGACGAACTTTGCCTTCACGTTCGTCGCGCTCAAGTACGTCGATTCCCTGGGCCGACGCACGATCCTGCTGCGGACAATCTGGGTGATGACGCTCGGGCTGGTCCTTGCCGCGGCCGGGTTCTCCCGGGACAACGTCCCCTTGCTCGTCTCGTCCGTGGTGCTGTTCGTCGCAGGCTATGCGTCCGCGATGGGGACTGTGCCGTGGGCCTCGGTGGAGTTTTTGCCCCTGCAGCAGAGGTCGCTCGGTGCGGCGGCCATCTCGTGCACGACCTGGGTCACGAACGCGGGCGTCTCGCTCGCGTATCTGAGCGTGATGGGGACGCTCGGGAACGCAATGACTATGCTCGTGTTTGCAGGGTTTACGGTCGCTGCGTGGCTCTTTGTGTACGTGTTCTACCCGGAGGTGAAGGGGTTGACGTTAGAGCAGATCGGGAGTGTGTTTGGCGGGGGGAGCTTGCGTCGTTCACAGGCTGGTTACAGTTCAACAAATTGATGAGAAGTCATGTATTAATATTCTTTATAGCGCTTCAATATCTGAAATGTGACACAATAATGAAATGTGGCACAATAATGAAATGTGACTCAATAATGAAATGTGACTCAATAATAACACAATTATTGGAGAAACAAACAAGAGCTGATATATTTGCCTCTAGACAAGATTAGTTAATGTATCTTGCAGTTTCCCAATGCTCATTTACGAGTCAATTTCTAGAGCTAGGCTCTCGAGATGCCTTATGATCAAATGAAAATTTCGCATTTCAAGACGTATACATCATCGGCATAAACCTTATTTAAGTTTATTCCTGTTCTTTTACTCTACCTTCAACATGAAACGTACTATTACAAGGCGTATACATCATCAGCATAGACGTCTACATCATCAGCAGAAACCATATTTAAGCTTATTACTGTTCCTTTATTTTACCTTCAACATGAAACGTACTATTACAAGACGTATACATCATCAGCAGAAACCTTATTTAACTTTATCCCTGTTACTCTACTTCAACATGAAGCTTCTTCATAGTATGCCTAATAGAGTCTCCTCTTTGCTGGGAGTTTCACTCCAAATCGATTGTTTTCACTGAATAGGCGTCACAGTGACAAGCATAGGAAGACGATACAATGTATATTGACATTCTGTGCTGTGGGTACGACGTTTCAAGGCCCAAATCGCTAAATGAAGCACAATTAGTGAATACGTAGTGTGATATAGTGTACATAGTGAATATTCCTTACCTGTGATGCAACGCAGCGACTCACACGCAGATCAGTACCGCTCCTTCAGCCGCGACGCAACGGTCCGCAGGTTCCCGTAGACCTTCCCCGGCGGAGACCCCAGGATCAGACTCACGACGGACTCCCTGGCCATGCGGATGTGCGTGAACCCGCCCAGGATGTGGATCTTGCTGTCCGCGAGCACGATCCTCGTCCTTGTCGCGTTCTCGATCGCGAACTTGGTCTTCCCGTCCTTCCCCGCGATACGCCCGATGGCCCGCGACAGATGGTCCCCCGTGAGCGTCTTGACGTCCTTCACCTCGAAGGTCTCGATGTACAGGTCGTCCAGCCTGAGCAGCGCGATGGCGTCGTCGAGGTCGAACCCGAGCGTGAACGCCTTGATGAAGTCCGCGCCCTTCTGCAGCGCGCCGGGGTCCGTGGTGAACTTCGGGTGCGTGCGCAGCTCGACGGACTTCGTCTTCAGGTTCATGCGCACCTGCAGCTTCAGGTGGTCCACCAGGGGCGGGTATATCTTCGCCCAGTTGCTGCGCAGCGGGGTCATTCTGTGCGGAGGAACAGCGACCTTCCGGGACTCGAGCTTGATCTTGCTCCCCGCGGCCTGCGTCGCGGAGGAGAAGCGGGGCCTTCCTTGCTCGTCGAGGACGACGCCCTTGGCCTCCCTCGCGGCGGGCGCGTCCTTCTCGGAGCCGCCGGCGGCCTCGTCTGGCGTGTCCGTGTCCTGGTCCAGCAGCACGTCGTCGTCGTCTTCTATGTTTTGCGTGTTGTCCGCGCCGATGATGCGGGAGGACACGGCAGCCTCGCCGACGGCAGCAGCGGTCTTCTTGATAGCAGTAGGAGCGACCATTGACGCTTTGTGTGTTTGTGTTTGTGTTCACTGCGATGAGATGAGATGAGATGAGATGAAAATTTTTCTGTGTTGGAAAATGTGAGCTTCAAGGCTTTGAATCTGTGACTCGAGTGGCTGTTGGTGACTCGAGTGGTTGCTCGCTAGCGGAGTGTTGGTATCGCTGTGGGAGTGTTGGTGTCGCTGTCGGGGTGTGTCACGAGTTATTGCGTTCATGGATACCCTGCAAACCGTCTGTGGACTGTTCCTTCGTAGCTTGCAACGCATCGACACACTCAAACCTCCTGCCTTGTCCACGCCTGCTACCTCGCAGTTCCCTCCCGTCCCTTGCATCAGCGTAAGCGGGCGGCAGTTGCCTCTGTTCGGACAGAAAACCAGACCAGCACCGGTCACTGACCCCAGACCCCAGACCGGCATGTTCACACGGTACGCGGTGCCCAGGGCCCTCTGCAGGGCGAGTCCGGGACGCACCCTCGCGCTCACAGCAATCGCCACGCGGCATGTCTCCGGGGCGCGCGTCCTCTGCCAGCAGGACAGCGGACGCGGCTCCCAGTGGGACGCCATCAGGGGGAAGCTGGACGCGTACAGACAGACGCTCTCCCGGTCCTCGAAGAGAGTGGGCGCGCACTGGGGGAGGGCCCGGCTGGCGCTGCGCGACGCGAACAGGAGGTTCCAGGAGCAAGAGGCCCAGCGGCGGGACACGACGCTGACCTACGACGAGGACGCCGAGACGCACGGGCGGATCGAGGGCTTGCCCTCCGCGAGGGAGGACAGCAGGCGGCAGTGGGCGCGCAGGATGGAGCTGTACGTGGACTCGCTGCAGGAGACGCTCTTCACCGCGACGCGCGCGCTGAACGACGTCACGGGCTACACGGCGATCCAGGCGCTGCGGCACTCGATCCAGGCCCTGGAGAGGCAGCTGGAGGACGTGAAGCGGACCGTGCGGGTGTGCAAGCGCGAGTACAACGACGCGATACAGGTGCGGATCCAGTCGCAGCGGGACGTGAACGACCTGTTGCAGAGACAGAACTCGTGGTCCTCGGAGGATCTAGAGCGGTTCACGAAGCTGTACAGGGACGACGCGATCAACTCGAAGCGGGTCGACGAGCTCAAGGAGAAATTGTCGGAGAGGGAGTCCCAAGAGGACAAATTGACCGACGACCTGTACAGGGCCATACTGACGCGGTACCACGAGGAGCAGATCTGGTCCGACAAGATCCGGCGCACGTCAACGTGGGGGACGTTCGCCCTGATGGGGATCAACATATGCTTGTTTCTCGTGTTGCAACTGCTGTTGGAGCCGTGGAAACGGCGCCGCCTGACCAGGTCCTTCGAGGACAAAGTAAGAGCTGCCATCGACAGCTACGCCGCGGAACAGCAGTCGAACTTCCAGTCCCTGTCCTCGGACATCAAGAGGAGCAAAACGGAAACCGACACAACTCCCACCGTGGACGCAACCGCAGCCACACACAACGACACAGCCACACCCACGATGCACCCCCAGAGCGGGATTCTCGCAGCAGCAAGGGCCCTGTACTACAAACTCTGGCGCATCCCCGGCACCGCCCTCACCCTAGAGACCCCCTGGACCAACCTGGAACTGTACATATACTCCGGCGCCCTGCTCGTGCTCGGGCAGCTCCTCTCGCTGGCGCTGCGCCTCCTGTAAATTCCGCAATAAAATAAACACATTTACTGACACAATAAAATAAAATATTTACTGGCACAACATTTACTGGCACAATATTACACGTGCGGAAAAATCACCCGGCTTTTCGAAGCGGCGGTGGCAAAACGTTTTAGTTCCCTTTGAATTCCAGACTGCACGGATCCCCTACGGCCAGTGGTGGCCTGGAGCAGAGCAGACAGCGTTCACGGGAGCGCGTTACGGTCGTCATGGAGGAACTTGGGATATCAGTGGTGGCGGAGAACGGCGGCGAGGAGAAAGCGCCCTCCATCAAGACGTACGGGGCGCTATTGGCGGAATTGAACAGTAAGAGTGCTAGCAGTGGCCTGGGGCTTCCTGGCGGCAGCGGCTTGGACATATACCTGAAGTTGAAGAAACTGGAGAAGGAGCAGGAACTGCTGACCCTACAGGAGGATTACATCAAGGACGAGCAGCGCCACTTGAAGAGGGAGTTGACGAGGGCGCAAGAAGAGGTTAAGAGGATTCAGTCCGTGCCGTTGGTGATTGGCCAGTTCCTGGAGCCCATCGACGAGAACACGGGGATCGTTTCGAGCACCACAGGGATGAACTACGTGGTCAGGATACTTTCGACGCTGGATAGGGAGTTGTTGAAACCCTCGATGTCTGTTGCGTTGCATCGGCACTCGAACGCGCTCGTGGATATCTTGCCGCCTGATTCAGATTCCAGTATATCCGTCATGGGGGAGAACGAGAAGCCCGACGTCACATACGCCGATGTTGGTGGGCTAGACATGCAAAAACAAGAGATCAGAGAGGCTGTCGAGTTACCCTTAACCCAAGCAGACCTATACGAACAAATTGGTATCGACCCGCCAAGAGGTGTCCTGCTATACGGTCCACCGGGGACTGGTAAGACAATGCTGGTCAAGGCCGTGGCAAACAGTACAAAGGCGTCCTTCATCAGGGTAAATGGGTCCGAATTCGTCCACAAATATCTCGGGGAGGGTCCCAGAATGGTCCGTGACGTCTTTAGATTAGCTAGGGAGAACGCTCCGTCGATTATCTTTATTGACGAAGTCGACTCCATCGCCACAAAGCGGTTTGATGCACAGACAGGTTCCGACCGTGAAGTACAGCGTATCCTGATCGAATTACTGACACAGATGGATGGGTTCGACCAATCGACGAACGTGAAGGTCATCATGGCCACCAACAGAGCAGACACATTGGATCCAGCTCTGTTGAGACCCGGTAGATTGGATAGAAAGATCGAGTTCCCATCGTTGCGTGACAGACGTGAACGTCGTCTGATATTCGGAACCATCGCGGGGAAGATGTCTCTGGCGCCAGAGGTCGATTTGGACTCCCTAATCATCCGTAATGACTCGCTATCAGGTGCCATCATCGCCGCCATCATGCAAGAGGCTGGGTTGCGTGCCGTGAGGAAAAATAGATATGTCATATTACAAAATGATCTGGAGGAAGCTTACGCGGCACAAGTCAAGACAGCCAGTGACGTTGATAAATTCGATTTCTATAAATGATATCAGGTAATTATTATTAAATGAAACACCGTATATAAAATTTATTTTATTATAAATGCATATTTTTTACTCGTATTTAGAACGGTAAGTTAATTATCATTTCTTAGAGCTCTATAAGCGGACAACCCGGGGACGAGGGTATTTAAATCATCCAGGTCAATATGATCCAAATCTAGATGCCCATACGTATGGTATTCCTCCCTCAGTGTAATATTATACTCTTCTAGGGCTCTTAACTTTGTCTTGACAGAATTTGGAGCAATAACTGTCACTTCATTGGTATTTTCCAAGAACTTGTTCACTGTCATTAGAAACAGTTCCGTATCGGATCCCTTCAAATCAACGACATGGTCGTGGAATACATCAAAGGGAACTAAATCAACAGCTTCATTGCCCTCGACGAAATTCGTCGTTGAGATCGTTAAATTATTGCTCATGTACATCCACGTCGGAGGCATATACGTTTTCCACCATATATGCACAGTAATTGGATCATGCGAGCGGTGTTGGTGTTCAAGGAACCTTATGATCCCTCCCTGGTGGAGACACCCCATTACGAGTGCCATGATTGCATTAAAAGAAAGCCAGGCCCATATCCAGGCTTTCGAATGGATAGTCTTTATTTGTATAAATATCAATGGCACTAAGGGGATAAGGAATCGTAATTCCTGGTGCTGGAACACAGACAATATAGAGAGACCTGAAATGACTGATAATATGGAAATAGTGTCGAATTGTCTTGGCGTTTTGAATTGAACAAGCACAAGGACACAGAGGGGACCAATCAACTGAGGTATATTTATTAATGCGTGTGTATATCTTGGGTGTAACCCATGCGTTGCTAGATTGGAAACGTCGAGATTGTACCTTAAATTATTGAGAGGTGTGATTAATAATTTATCAGATTCAAATAACCAAGTGTCAATCAAGATGAAAATGAAACAGGATGCTAGCATAGACAGCACCAAAAGGACAAAGGATCTCAAATGCTTAATATAATATTTTGAAAACACGAACAGCGATGGTAAGAAGATAAAGGATGGGAATGTGATTCTGTTGAATATCCCCAGGGAAATTAATAATCCCAGGGATAGAGACGTGTGATATTTTTCGATGCTCCTATTTTGAACTAGTGTATAATACTGTGCAACTACCATAAGTAGAATTATAGTCTCAATCGAATTTGAAAATGTATGACTTTGCAGAGACCAAGTGACGTAGCTCGTTGCCACGAGAAAGTCGATTGTGTGGTTTCTCCTAGACTTGGATATCTTCGTGTAAGCAAAATTTAGTACTAGCACATACACTAATACATTAACCAATCTTAAAGCACACAGGATTAGAAGAGGATCTCTTACATGTAGAATGTTAAGGATGAAATAGCAAAACGGACCATAAAAGAAATAGAGCGGGACGAGACTCCTTGATGCGCTCTTTGGGTCAAACTCCCAAGGGACAGTACCGCTGACTCCAGCAATACGGTGCATTAAGATCTCAATGGACTGGAAATGCTCATCTGGATGAATATACGACGGTTGAATGGTTATCAATAAACCAATTGCACCTGCAAAATAGGTCAATTGCTTTAAGTTCATGGCAGTGGTAGCCAAATTGAATACCTGTAAGATAGTATCACCTAATGATAGCACAGATAATACAGGGGACCACTCTTTGTATACTGTCTCATCACAACAGAACTTTCCAGCATTTTGTCATTTTTTCCTAAGGAGAATATTTGACTAAAGACTTTCATTATGTTACTTCCTTCTTGCAACCTTTGAACGCTAATATCAGTTAGAGTAATATGTGGACCCCGTTGGTGAGAACGGTATGACCATCCTTTGAAAGCTAGATTGGCCGATCAAGATCACATTCAGAAAGAAGACATCAAACAGCAGATGGTAATTTTTACCCGCCAAGTGCGCACAAGAGAATTGTGCTCCATACATAATTAGTGGTAACGCCTTTAGTACTAGGGAAAAGCTCGATTGCTAGGGTTGCTAGAAAGAGTACTGGTACATTATGTTACGTAAGAAAGAAGGCGCCTAAAGAGCTAAGGCAAACCATAATTCACGGACATAAGAAATAAGAACAGAATGAGCATGAGAGCGATAGGATAAGCTTGAGAGAAGAATGCGTCCCAGTTGGATGACATCATCGTTCTTTGCAAAGAGAATGATACCAATGCCTTGGCTGAAGTCAAAATCAGGTGCTGGATAGTGAACCTGACCTGAATCAGTAGACACGTCATCATTCCAGGTTTGAGAAAAGTTAGCAACAGACAAATGTACACGCTCACAGCGAAATGTACCAATGTGAATTGAGAGATAAGGGCGATCAATGACCTGCGTAACAACATTGTCATAAATGTCGATGAGAGACATAACCACTATATTTTTGGAGCTAACTTGAGTATGTGTTCATCGGATAGAGTCTCGCCATTGTAGTATATGTAGGAGCATAAGAAGATTTATAATAGACCGAGTATGTCTGAGCTTATATGTATATATTAACATGTAGAGGTGATGATATCTAAATCTATTTTTACTGTAATCTATACAGGTTTAGAGTTACTTCAATTAACATGTTTTACAATCATCCCATTAGCACGCTTGGTTGAAATAGTGTTGCAAGTGATATATCTATGTGTCTTTTTGCTGTTTAAAAAAATCACTCTCTGATGTAACTTGTGAAGGCATGTTGGAAAACTATTTATTGCACAAACTATCTAAAAATTTCAAAGTTATGTAGATTGAATACCAGGATTCATAACGGACATTTGGTCTGGTAGGTATGGTCCTTGCTTGCGGTTTCGATACCCGATCATGGATCCGTCTCTAGTTGAAGCGGTCACATGCTTCCTTTGATTTTTTCATACAAAAAATTTTCATATCTTTTCAACATCGAATCTCTTTTTTGTTCATTTGTTCACTTTGATGATAGCATTATTCTCTATATTGAATATACTACATCATTCTTACAATTGAGCTTTTGTGCCGGTTCTATCGATCAACAAACTAGTCTAGATTAAAGACATATACCACAATATCGATTGACCCTGCAAGAATGGATAATGAGCAGGCAATTTTATCTTGCATCGAGCAAACCATGGTTGCCGATGCCAAGGTCATCAAACAGGCTGAATTACAGTTGTTTGAATTTCAAAAAGTTTCTGGATTTGCCACTTTTTTATTAAAGGTAGTCTCTAATCAGGAGTTGCCATTACCTATCAGAATGTCTGCCGCCATTTATTTAAAGAATAAAGTTGACAGGTCCTGGAAATCTGACAATTCAAAGGAAAAGATCGAGGCAGATGATATTAACCCTGATGAAGAGAGTGTTCTAAAAGAAAACATTATTCAGATCCTGGTGAATAACGCCGAAGACGGTCACATAAGACCTCATCTAACTGAGACCATCAAGATAATATTGACCAGAACCAAGAAATGGGAATTGACGAGTATTGTCAATGAATTGCTAAATAGTGGCAAACAGGAATACATATACGCGGGTATTCTACTTGTGTTTGAAATGTGCAAGGCTCACAGATATGATATGTGTGAGAACAGGCAATATATCGATGAATTTATCGGTAATATTTTCCCTACCGTCGAAAACATTTTATCTCAGTTAGTAAACCAGACCGACTACAGATCCAGTGAGCTATTGTATTTGATTTTGAAATCCTTCAAGTACGGCTGCTTGAACAATTTCCCTCAGTATTTCACCAATGTAGAGAAGTTGAATTCGTGGATCCAATTGCACCTCTTCCTTTGTGCGAAGCCATCACCTAAGGAGGTCCTTGCATTAGATTACGCTGATAGATCTCTAGATAAGAGAGTTAAGGTTAGTAAGTGGGCATTTGGTAATCTAAACAGATTCATTCAACGTTCGTCAAAGTCGACCAAGAATATCTCTGAAGAATATGTCAATTATGTCTTTACTCAGATAGCCCCATCCATTGTTCAAGAATATTTCAAGATTATCCAAGTATGGAATGCTGGTTCTTTATGGTTAGCCGAGTCTTCATTATATTATTTGATACAATTCCTGGAGAAATGTTTAGTCCTCGACCCTCTATATCCTCTAATCGAGAACCATTTACCTACTATCATTGAAAATGTTATATTTACATGTCTGTGTGCATCTGCACAGACAACACAGTTATTAGAGGAGGATCCAGAGGAATATACTAGACGTTATTTCGACTTGAACAAAGAAGGTAGCACGGCTGATATCGCATCTACAGATTTCATATTTGTTGTGGGACATAAGCGTCCTGAAAAGTTGAGCATCGTATTGCCATTTGTCAACAATATCTTCAATACTTTTGTTGAACATAGTGACGATATTAACGTTGCCTATAGACAGGAAGGTGCGATGAGAATTATGTCCTCTTTGTTCAGTTTTTTCCAAAATGAGACCGAATCAATTGAGGGCATCTTTACCCATTATGTTGCCAATTTAATCAACCAAACGAGATATCCATTCTTGGTTGCTAGAGGGCTGGAGACAGTCGCCAGTTTTACCTCTGAATTTAAGGACATGAACACGTTGTCGAGGATATACGAAATGACATACAATAATCTGTTAAACAGTGATCTATTACCCATTCAAATCGAGGCCGCTGACGCATTGAAGACATTGATTGTCGCTAATCCTGATATTCATACCCACATTTCAGGACAGGTCCCTGGAATAATGGAGAAATTATTAAAACTATCTAAGGAGTTTGAGATCGACACCATCTCTGAAGTGATGGAGGCTTTTGTGGAAAGATTCTCTGACGAACTGACACCATTCGCGAACGACTTAGCCAGCAACATAGCAGAACAGTTTGTTAGAATAGCGCGCTCCATGATCGACAACTCTAGTGGAGCTGCATACTCCATGGGTGATCAAGATCAAGAAATTCAAGCTAGTTCTTTACTACAAACCATGACCACAATGGTCATGTCCATGAGCAAGGTGTCTCTCACTGCTCAATTTATCCCCGTCTGCAAGTTTGTGATTCAAAATGCACAAGTAGTTCTAATCACTGAGATCGTCGATTTGATGGACGCCCTTGCATTGTCCACAAAGACTTTGTATCAACAACTTACCCCTGAGATATGGGACTTGTTCCACGACGTGCTGGATTCCTTCCAACTCTATGCTATGGACTATTTCGAATGTTACACTGTCTTTTTTGAAACTGTGGTCCTATTTGGGTTCCCACAGGATCAAACTTTCCTGGAACCCTTTTTGCAGATTCTCTCTGTCAAAGTAGAGAGTGATATTGACTATGACGTGGACAACGTTATGGATCTGTTACAATTGTTCGCACTTTCTATGAGGAATACACCATTGTACCCGGAATGTCTGAAGGTTGCGTTGGACGAAGGTATCGATAGTGACGACAAGCAATTCGTTAAATTGACTCTAGCGAATATATTCGTGAAACCGGTGGAGAATTTACAATTCCTGGAATCGCAAGGTGCCACACTAAAAGTATTCAAGATGTGGTTTGATCATAAGTTCACTAGTGTGTACAGTATGAAATTACAGATCTTGGCCATCATGTCAATGTTACGGTTACCGGAGTTACCTAACAACGTCGCCAACTACACGCGGCAATTTGGGGACAAACTTGTGACCCTGGTTGAACAGTTGCCAAGGGCCATGAGAAAACGTGAGGTGATTGTTGCAGGTGAAGAATTCGGGGAGGGAGAAGTCGAACCGGAGGAGGAAGAGGAATACTACGAGGACTTTGAGGATGACTTCAAGGAGACACCCGTGGATGATATTAATGTGTTCACGGAACTACACAGCTTCTTCACCGAATTACAAGCAGGTAATCCAGGTCGGTACGAGCAAGTTGTTACCTCTCTAACCGAGGAGAAGAGAGACTCCCTACAGACGATACTGGAAGTGGTAGGGCAGAAAAAATGAGCACATATTGAATGTGTGTAGGCTGCTGTGTATGTTTATAGATTATCACATGAATATTTGGTGTATAGTTACACGATTTAAATACGAGACTTGATAGTAAATTAATGATTGATTGTTATATATGGGAGGGGAATAATATAGATGTGCAGGATATATATGGATATAAATAGAAAGTATTGTTCTCTTGTCAACGAGATTATCAAAGTTCTTCTTGTTTGGGCTGTACTGTGCTACCTGTATTCTGTTGTAACCTAGAACGCGACTTTCTAAACAGTTCCTCTTGTTGTCGAAGCAATTCCTCCTCGCTGAGTCCTGAATTTTTAAACTTAGAGTCCCTTCTCTCCCTAATCTTTTGCGTTCCCTTGAATTCAGAGAGCACTTGCTCCAAGTAAGGAATAAAGCTGTCGTACTCAAGCTCTCTAAGGGCCGTCAGCACGTGTTCTGGGGCAATTGTCTTCTTGGCGTCATTCTCGGCCATCTCCGAGGACATTGCTGACAAAATCATCAGGAATTCAATCCCAGCCTTGATGACGATCTCACGCGCATCCTTGTTGAAGGAGAGATCGTTGTCTATTATCTCCGATATAAGTTTCTGCACTGTCGCCTTGGGGAGCGAAACATCATCCTTGTCCAGGCCAGCCATTGTGTATATATAGGTGTTGAAGTCAGTATGTTCGTGACAGTCTGCAAAGAGGTCCTTGTAGTTGTTGACGGTATAGCTGTTCTTATATAGTAAACACAATCGCGTCTCAGCCGGTTTACAACAGTGGGGTACGGGTGTATACTTATAAAGGGGGGTGTCTTGGCGATGGGCAACCTCCGGACAGAACCCTGCCCAGATTTCCGGACACTACCCTCTTTTCCCGGACACTACCCTCTTTTGCCAGACGGCAGAAAAGGGTTACCCTCTATCACCCAAAAAAAAAAAAAGGCCTCTGTCCACGTGAATTTGCTTCATTCAAGATAATTAATTAGCACTCTAAAGTAAAGAGTGAATTATATTCTGGTAAACAGGAGGAGTCAGACTAATCCCGCATTTTTGCCTCTATTTGACTCCTTGCAGGGTTCTTTGAACCCAGACACCTCACGTTTTAATTGAACATCTGGACACCGCGTGCAGAATGTGAAAACGCGAAAATCGGTGAAAATTTTTCGGCACGTGCTTTTCCAGATGTCTTCTTTAAGTGAAATATCCTCTGTATATAAATGTGCTCGATGACCTGACAGAAGCGATGAGTTGTCTTCAATTTACGGTCTGCTTCCCTCGTCCAGGCCCAAACTGGTTGGTAGATAGAGTTCTTGTTATCTTGCATGGTCGTCTGTCGTGCGTTTTCTCGTTTCCCCTCAGTTTCCTAATTCATTTTCGTTTAAATGTCCGACGAGAAGCAATACATATCATACAACAACGTCCACCAGCTATGTCAGCTGTCAGCCGAGCGTATCAAGAAGTTCAAGCCTGACTTGATCATCGCCATCGGTGGTGGTGGGTTCATTCCTGCGAGAATCCTGCGTACTTTCCTTAAGGAGCCAGGTGTGCCCACCGTCCGTATATTCGCCATCATCCTGTCTCTGTACGAGGACCTTCATACTGTGGGGGACGACAAGGAGGAAGTGGGTGTCACTATCAAGCGTACCCAGTGGATCGACTACGAACAGTGTAAACTGGACCTTGTCGGCAAGAACGTCCTGATCGTCGACGAAGTCGACGACACAAGAACCACTCTCCATTATGCGCTGCATGAATTGGAGAAGGACGCCAGGGAACAGGCTGCCGCTAAGGGTGTCGACCTTGAGAAACAGCCAGAGATGGCCACAAAATTCGGTATCTTTGTCCTGCACGATAAACTAAAGCCCAAGAAGGCTGACTTGCCAGACGAGATCCTACTCGACGAGAACAGGTATTTTGCCGCCAAGCGTGTCCCAGATCAATGGTATGCCTACCCATGGGAATCCAAGGACATCGTATACCACACAAAAATGGCCATAGAGCAAGGGAACGACATCTTCATGGATTCTTAATTCAAATTCCAACGTAACCCCTCCAGACATTATATACATATGTATACCCGTGTACACTACAAATAACGTTAATCAATTTGTTGGATTTACTCACCTGTAACGAATCGTTATCCACTTTTTGTGTCACTCAGAGTGGTGGTAGCGCCGTTTATGTGCTTTTGTATACCCCCTTAATATATGTAGACACCTTTGGGTCGAGATCTGACCACACAGACCCTCGGGTAAAGAACCAACATCATGACTATTGCCCGTATACCTATATGGCTGGACTGCGATCCAGGCCACGATGACGCTGTTGCTATCCTTTTAGCATGTTTCCACCCGGCGTTCCGTCTTGTCGGGCTTTCGACCACGTTCGGGAATGCGGGGCCAGATAACACGGATTATAACGCACGCTCTCTGCTCACGGCAATGGGATGCATATACAACGTCCCCGTGTATAGGGGCGCACAGAGACCCTGGAAACGTGAGCGTCTGAATTATGCCCCAGATATCCACGGTGAATCGGGCTTAGACGGTACGACACTGCTTCCTGTGCCGAAGGTTGAAGCCCGGGTGGATATGTCGTATATTGACGCTATAGAGGCGGCCATATCACAGTATGATTCCCAAATGACCCTCATCACAACGGGGGCCCTGACCTCTGCTGCAACGCTGTTCAGGGAGAGACCGGCGCTTAGGAACAAAGTGAAGTACATCAGTGTAATGGGTGGTGGGTTTGAAGGAGTCGGTAACAAGAATTTCCATCAGAGCGCAGAGTTTAACATATGGGTTGATCCTCATGCGGCACAGTATATCTTCTCAGATCCAGTGCTTAGAGATAAGTGTATTCTTTCACCGCTCAACTTAACGCACAAAGTAATCGCGACCGATAGTATTAATAAAGCCATTTTAGGTGATGGTACAAATAAACTGAGAGAGCTGTATTATGAGTTGTTCCAGTTCTTCAAAAAGACCTACAGAGATGTACAGGGGTTTAAGACTGGCCCACCCTTACATGATCCAATGACTTTATTCCCACTGTTGCAATTTTATGGGTGGGAGTCCGCTGATGTTGTCGGGATTAAATACAAAAGGATGGATATTGGCGTGGTGACAGACCTCGAAGATCTCGATGTTGGAATGACGTACGCAATGATAGAGGACCAAGTGGACCGTGCCAACCCTCATGGGATTATGGTTGGTTACGATAGCAATGTCGAATATTTTTGGGAGCAGATATTAAAAGCACTAGATACTGCCCAACGACATTCAACTATTGAATGATTGCTCTGTCAAAAGAAAGGATGGGGCCCTTAATTAAAAGAAAGAATATTTAAAATATACATATTGCATTTTACTCATTCTATTTTCTTCAAATTTGAAGCGCATATTATTCACCTTTTCGTGAGTGTCAGTTCAAGATCTACAGGACATAGAGGGCCGGCAGGGGTCATTCTTGGCTCCCAATTCTTGGATAGTCTGATTTTAAAATTTCTTAGCATTTGTGCGATGACCACCCTTAACTCAATCAGTGCCAATTTCTCGCCGAGGCAGGCCCTCCTCCCGCCATGGAAGCAACTCATGATGCAACTGTTTTTACTCTGTCTCCACATCTTCATAATACTATCGATATCTTGACCCCAACGTTTTGGATCAAATATGTTAGCGTCGGGGCCCCAGTTTGATGGATTCCTTGTCGTACCATAGTTGTTGTAGCCAACATATACACCCTTGGGAATCACAATATTGTTACCAAGGACACATGTCTTACTCGTGCATCGGTTAATTATGGTATTTAGTGGTGGAAACATGCGAACCGCCTCGAAAATAAATGCGTTTAGCATGGGTAATCTGTTTAAATCGTGAATATCGGATATCATATGAGTTTCATCCCAGAGTATTTCTTGCCAATCTTCGTGATATTTCCCCAAAAGGTAGAAACAAGTGGTTATCAACAATTGAGGATTTTCATGACCGGCGACTAGCATGATTACAATATTGTCGGTAAGTTGCGTATAATCGATACTCTTATTATTGTAGGCCCTGATCAAATCACTGACGGCGAAGTTTGTCTGTTCAAATTTATAATTCTCCATAATCTCTTTTCTCACCCTTTCGACTAATAACTTTTTAAACGAATCCACATCTTTAAAGGCCATTTGTCTGGCTGGTAAACCTAAACGATCTAGAAATGGGAAAGTCATATAGAGAGGGTGGAATATTTGTTTTTTGATTCGAAGTAGATGTGCGTGTAGTGGATTATGACTTTCTTCTAAAGTGTTAAAATCGAATCCAAGAACGACTTGAGAAATGTTATCTAAGGCTAGACGCTGAATAAAGGGGCCTATTTTGATATCACCCTTACCTTTCTCCAGATTATCATCCAACAATTGGCAAAATTTTATAGAATTCTTCTCGATTGGTTTATCATCAAAAAATTGTAAGCCTCTGGTCATTATTGACCTATAATTTTTCCAAACAGATCCATGTGCACTAATGATATTATCCCCTGTGTAAGCAGCGATGACACTGTAAGGTATTTTCTTTTGGTTACCACTCTTTGCAAATGTGTTTTCATCTCTGAAAATCTGAGAAAGATATTCAGGTTTTGAAACCAGAATATTCCAACGCGACCCAAAGAATAACTTAACTGCTCCATATTTTTCCAAAGGGTCTCTTAGATATATCTCAAACATTTCTGTTTGATCAATATTAAGAATCGAGGGAAGAAAAATGACAAAGAAAGGAATTGTCGGAATAGTCCTGGGAAAATTGAGTGGTGGCACAACAATTCTAAAAAAGAATATTATGGCCGCTCCAATAAATATACCTGTTAACCACTGTAGTACCATTATCTTGATATCAGCAATATTTCTGCTACTTTACTCTGGAATATTTTACTGATTTGGTGTCATTTCTCTCGAATGGAATTGGCTTAAATATAGAAATCAATTGAGCACAGTACTCCACATTCGTTGATTCATAAATTCGATATAAATGGAGAATAGAGACAGCGTGTATCCGTCTGAAGAGGCGTCGTTTCATCACTCCGCCCTTTTTTAGAAGAGATACTCCCTTTAATTCGTCATTCAGATCGTTTTTTTCACTGAAATTGTATCTTCATTACTGATAAAAATGTTAATCATCAGATACCCATGGCCTGATGCTTTTCTGAGGTCTCGTATTAAGGGTAACTTCCTCTAATCCACCCTTCTCCTCAGAAACACAATTGCAAAAACTATATCTCCTCTCAAAAGTATTCAAAAATCGAATGGTTCTATGGTGGATTTAACGGTATTGGAGATATAATGCGAATTCAGCTATAATGTTCGGACGAAGGCATCAGACCAGGTTGAATTGCTCCTGCGCCATCACGCAATTTGCTCATTATTAGATGTGAACCATGAGGCTCTCCCCACTTCTAAAAACTTACCGATCGTATCCCGTCCAATTCACATAGGCATTATGCTTGATCTTTACTACTCTCAGACAGATTTGTGCTTATGATATATAAGAGGACATAATGGTGGGCGTACAGAACTGTTTGATGAGAAAGTGTGTTGAACTATTAGACATACTGCTTGCTGTATTAGAACTTCCGATAAATCAAATAAGTAATTAAAGAAAAATGACTGTCATCGAAGAAAAAGAAGATAAGGATTTGCAAAAGAACAAAAAAACTTTGTTTCAAAAAGTAGTTGGAAAGAAGGAAGGAAAAGCTAAAGAGAATACCTACGATGCCTCTACATTTAGTAAAATTTTAGCAACCTATTCTAGAGACCCGGAGAACGATAAACTTCACAACATTGAAGAGAAATATGATTGCAACTTTGAAACCAATTGGACTCAATTCCAAAATAATTTTCTCGGGCATAAAGTCGAGAGTTCCCCTTTGACTAAAGAAGTATCTCAATATATTTCAGATGATGAAATGGTTTTGAATCTAACAGGGAAGAAAGTGTCGAAGGTCAAGGTCTCAGAATATAAGAAAGATGGTGAGACCCAGATAAGAGGTATTATCTCTACTTTAGACAACGAAAATGAATTCAGTGACTGGTTTATTTTCCATTTGTTGGACCAATGTAGAATTGCAATTAATGAGGTTCCGTTCAAGCCATCCGATATCCCCTACCATGAACTTTTTGCTGACTATTTTGCTAATAATTTGAAAAATACTGTTGTTGATGACGAATGGGATTCGAAAGGAAGGTTGTACTTTATCAAACGTACAAAGTACTTTACTGACCGATATCAAAGAATTGAGTGTATTTTACCTGCTTTCCCTTGTAAATCGTCTAACGGGAAAAAGGTCAATGGTACGTTGCCAGACAAGGGTGAAGAATTAGCCTTGATTCGTTTGATTAAGGCGACATATGATGTCAAAAGTTTCTATCCACCAGGTTTGAAGATTTGGATTGTCAGTGATGGTCATGTCTTTTCTGATTGTATTGGTGTCGATGACGATATTGTTAGTCACTATACGAACAAACTGCATGACTTATATGATAAGATTGCTTTTCCCGGCACGGACCCAATTGGCTTTTGCGGTTTAAATGATATTTTCTTCAATGGTAAAGCTGCTAAGTTATTTGATCCAATGTGGGTTAAGGATACGGAGATGTTACATTATACAGGTAGCAAGATTTGTTCAATTTCTGATACTTCTAGGCAAATTTTGATGAAAGGATGTGACACTGACGCTGGAGCCCTAAGAGAACACATTACAACGGATGGCCATCCCAGATTACAGTTGTACCGTGGGTTTTCACGCTTTATGATGGAAGATTTGATCCTATTGCCCTATTTCAAGAATTCTTCAAGAAAGGGTTTCAAGAAGACAATCTCCAAAATTGCCTTCAATATGATCAAACGGAATGATGCGTATTCAAACCTTGTTGAATTAATGTTCCCACATCACTTAAGAATATCTATCCATGCTCATACCAACAGTGGTCCCAAATTTGGCATTAAGGTTATTTCTCCCAGACAGTGCCACATTGTGAAAGACTTGGAGGATTTAGTGGAGCCTAAATTTGAAGATTTACTACACATTCCTACTCCCTGGCATAATTGTGTCGTAAAGCTTATGCACAGGCAAGATAGTAACAAGATGTTATACTTCTTGACTAAATCACAAGTTGTCAAGGACGCTTTGGAAAGTGGTAAATTTGAGGGCAAATGGCACGAGACTTGTTTCGAGAAGGGTGTCGGTGGCCATTTTGTTATTCAAGAAGTTGAATAGAACTAACTTCGACATATGTCTTTTCCTTTCATTCGTTTTTCCTTTCTCATTTGTCTTTCCCGTTCATTTTTTTGTCAAGTTCTCGATATATTCGTCCGCTTTTCCTGTCTTATACGCTCTATTTGGTTCCGTATATTTTTGACTTTTCTATTCGTATTATCTGCTCTATTTAGTATATTTGAATAAAGATAAGTTTTTATAATACAAATATTTCTTATTAAATTAGTTGTCATTTTAAGCACGTTTCCATGATAAGGTACATCTTGGATTGAGGGGGGAAAGATGATATTCGATAATAATAATATTATTAGTATATCGGTATAGTACATAGTCTGTTTGGGCTATTGGGATAGTGATTTATTTTATTATTCTCTTCCCTTTTAAATGGCACCCAAATAATCTTCCTTAATACTACCAATTGCATGAATGGAACTGACTTGACTTATACAACCTTCGATTTTCACTCTAATTCTACTCTTTATCGTGATAACGTCGTCTGTGCTCTGGTAGGAAGGAGGGTTCGACCCGGCATTAAACGTCAAGTCCTGTGGCATCAGATGCTTCGTCACAAACACCTTCATGGGCCCAACCTGCACTTCGAACCCATGCTGCGAACAGGAAACGACGGTGCCGTCTACGACTTCCCCCTTGAAGGGCTTGAAGACGACGGCTCTATATTTGACATTGAACTCCGCAGACCCATCCGTGGGCAGGATCCTACCACGTTCTATCTCGATCTTGTCGTAGTCCAGGACACATAAGATGTACCCGAATTTACCCGTACAGGAGCCCTCTACTTCTTGTAGCAGTTTGCTCTTTAGAAACTGCTTCATTCGAGGACCGAAGAAGGATGGATGTAATGTGATATTGAGTGATAAATCCTTGATAAAGAACATTTGGAAACTATATGGAATGTGTATGATATGGGGAGGGGAGGGAAATTATAAATTATCCAGTTAAAATAACGACAAAGAAGCGGGGAAAAAGGGCTAGAGGTTGGGAGGATATCACTAGCACGGCAGAGGGAATGCAATTGGGACCTTCAGGAATCTGTATATGCTATAGTCTAACGACGATATAAGAATAGACTGTGCTAACCTAAAAAAAAATGGAAAAAAGGAACAGCGAGGGGATGACGGACACCTTATGCGGAAGCTGAGAGGAGAAGGAGAGGGCGACCTACTAAAGCTATATCGACAGCAAACAACAAAAACGATGGCCACGGTGACAACAGTACACGCTTTGCCGCCCAAACCAAACAGTAAACAGCAAGTAGTCGCTAACGTTCTCGAACAAATATCAGATTAAAGATGAAAAACCGACGATTTTTCGAAAGCCTCTGAAGATCACGCTACACGAAGGTCTGTTCCCGATGTTTTAAAGGTTCCTGGGGGAGGATAGGTTACACTACCGTGGATAGGACACTTAGCGTGAGGAGTGCGAAAGTGTGTGTGTGTTATAAACGTGATCTGCTGTCAATCTTACAAGAAATGCCACGAGTGCCCAAGACCAGCGCGTGGAGTGATATTCTGTTAAAGAGGGCGAGAGACACCATCAACCGGGGGAAGCCAAAAGTTGCGCCAGGTACCTCCGACAGCAGTGAAGTTGTGAAGACGAGCGACGGTGCTGAATTTCTACCACACTTCCACGTTGGGGGCAGGGAGTTATATTTCCCCAAGGCGCGGATAATACTGTTGAGACCCAATGCGAAACATACTCCGTATCAGGCCAAGTTCATAGTGCCCAAATCGTTCAATAAGCTGGACCTTAGGGACTACCTCTTCCATGTATACGGCTTAAGGGCATTGAATGTGACGACGCAGCTACTACATGCTAAATACCAACGGGTCAGTGCATATTCTGGTAGGTTTAGGGGCCCGCAGATAAAGAAGATGACCATCGACATGGAGCAGCCGTTCATCTGGCCCGAAGAGCCCAAGGCCGGTGAGAATTTCTACTGGAATGTCAAGCTGACTGAGGATATGAACAAGTACAAGGTGGAGCAGCAGTTGAAAGTGGGGTCTGACAAGAACAAGCCCAATAGAACCTTCGACGGTGTATTGGACAGTGTTGCCGACGTTCAGGGAGCCCAACCATTCATACCCAGAAATATCAAGAGCAAGATGCTAAACAAGAGGAATAAATATAAGACCAAATTACAATATTTCGAGAACTTGGACCAAATAGATAAATACGCTCTGAAAGATTCACAAACGATAGGCGACAATCAACTATCATAGGAGATCCGTATAGAGCGACCCGCATAATTCATGTAAATAAAGTGAACTCGATGCGCTTTTTCCCCAACATAGTAAGGAAACCTCCTGGGAAAGGCAATATAAATAGATGTATATATGCATATTCATGTATAAATAAAGGCGCTTCACTACAGTTCGTATCATTCGGGGACTTTACGCCATACTAGAGGTGTCACCTTAGTAAACAATAATGAGCGCGAATGATAAACTCTACTCTCTTTCCCTTGGCATTAGTAAAAATATACCTATGGGGGGTTAATGGCCCCCCCAAACTGTCAGGCATAACTTTGTTACAAGCGAGATAATTTTAAGAACAGGGCTCCTTAACTAGTTGCAAATTTGAGGAAACCGCGGAGACTAGTGTTTAATTTACAAACCTTGTCACATTTTCCAGGGGGGAGGGGAGGGTGGGGATTATACTTATTTCCGTGGAAAACAAGCGATCAAGGGTCTTAGTTGTGGCTAGGTATTCAATTAACTCCCCGTGGAGCTTGTTAATTATTCCGCGGAGTACCAGTCAAACAACAAATGGCAAGATTTCTCTATACCCTCACAAGCTCGATATTACAAATCAGCTCGCGAATATCATCTTATTCTAACAAGAAATGAGCCTACTCGCACCATCGTCCGTGGCGCCATCCATCTCCGGTCGCAATGTCTAGAAACCCCGAGGTCTTTTTTCCCTCTTCGGGATCCACTTTTTCGACCCGCTCTCCGAGGTTTCCCTAGAGACGAAACATTCTTATTACCTCCCCGAGCGTCCAATGTAAAAATAAACAACGGGACCCCAGAGAGAAACAATAGCTGCCAGAATCATAATAGCCCCACACCAGCTCTCGAAGCAAGTGATTCGTCGAATCCGTCCAGAAGCAGCTTGTCTTCTCCGGCATTGTCTGTGTGGAGGCGAAGGTTCCAAAATCTTCCGTTACAGCGCACAGGGAAACAATACGAGATCCCCACATACCCCTTGAAAAAACGTATTGTCTTGTGCCCCTCTCGACGGCATGGTTTTGTTCTGGGTGATCTGTGTGGAAGGAACTGGTGGTGGTGTTATTTTATTTTATTTCCCAGAGGGCGGGTGAAAAGAAGGGGGGGCCCCTTTGTTTGTAGTGGGTATACCATAGTAAACATTACGTAGTGAGCAGATGCGTGAGGGAGCGGAGCGGATAATATTGTTCCGCGGAACCACAGGGTATTATGACAACAGTGGCTTTCAATTTCAAGGATACTACTGGTATGATTCGATAGTTATCGGGAGTGAGTTCGCTATTCTGTAGTTTAGACATGCAGATCTAGTAGTGTGTGGTTCTTGTTTTATTCGTATATATATATAAATATAAGGATTCTTTTTGAATGTATAATCCCTTTTTAATTATTCATTTAGAGGTCAACACATTTAGCGTAAAGCAAGAGTACGATCGTGTCAATAAATATAGACGTTTCTTACTTTGCTATCTATTGTCGTTTGCTCTTTTATTCATTTGTTCATTTTTGCTCTGTTATTAGTGAAGACCCAGTTTAGAATTGTTTCAAATAGCTTTTTATCATGACCTCGAAGTCAATCGAAAATGACGAGGGGTCCTTTTCAAGCTCCGATACAACAAGTTCGGGGGTAAATTCCTCTGCTTCAGATCCAATCTCAGTTCAGCATCCCTATACGGGGCTGGATGAAGAAGCCCAAGAGGAAATTAAGAGTCTGGCAAGGTCCCTGACACACTCAAGTTTCATAAGTAATAACACCACGAATATCAATCAGGATACAGTCATGGACCAATCGGGAGTTTCTTCCCATAATGAAACACAATCCATTTTCTCTACAGAGTTAAAGGGCATCAATCCAATCTACAGTACAGAAGATGCCCCCGGTTACGATGCAAGGTTGGACCCTAATAGTGACCATTTCTCGTCAAAGGCTTGGGTCCAAAATATGGC